>VCRD01000989.1:99594-129758 GCA_006783055.1 Trinorchestia longiramus | reverse complement strand
ATATATATATATATATATATATATATATATGTATATATGTATATATATATATATGTATATAGTATATAGAGGCATGGTGTATTATTTTGACACTTCTGTTGCTTTTTTTGCCCCTCTGAAGACCCGGAGCATTGGAGCGTTGAAGCCTTGCTGCAAGATATGACCGAGTAACTCCTGCCAGAAAAAAGTTTGCGAGCAGATTGCCTTTCTGAAAAAATCCTGGACAAAAATCGAAAGCCAAGCGAATGCTCCACTCACGCAACGAATAGGAAGTGATGCTTCAGTAAAGCTGCCTTTTTTTGGTTGTCGTTATCAAGTGGTCATATTACGTACATATAAGAAATACGAGTAGCAGTTTGTGAGCATCGAAATTGAATTCTTTATTCAGACTTGTTTCAATGACGTGGTTGTCCTGCTGCAAGAAACTGCTGTTTGATGAACGAAAAGAAATAATTACAAAGAAAAACTGCAGAAATAGATTAAAAAGTAGCAACTGAAATTTACCAAAAAAAATTGAAATACCAGTTGTGTGATTTAAAGTTTCAGGACATTCACACTAATAATGCCATATATCACTCTTTTATATTGCATATTGTCATATATTCATCTTTTTAAATACACTTAAAATGAGCCCCAGCCACTAATTGAGGCTTTTAGAGCAATTCATAATCCCACAGTGGATTCCCGGCGGTGGAACTTAAATAAGATTAAAATAAATTCATTTTGCTCTCATGACCAAGGGATAAAAAATATAAAAAGACAAATACGCTAAATAATGACAGGTATTTTAAAATAATTTATGTAATGAACAAATTGATCAAAGTTTACGTTCTCTTCTAGTGCTGCAATTAACAGGGCCGATATTCCGCCTACAACTTTTTAGTTGTTCCAGAGTTGGGGGGAGTATGAAAGCAGTGTCCGATGCCTGGAAGTTTACAAGACTTCTATTGGAGCCTGAATTCCATGTTTAGCAAATAAAATTGAAACGGATATGCAAAGTTACCGAATTCAAAATGAACGCGTCAAAAAGTTATGGTTGAAAAACATTTGATGAACTTGTTTTTCACCACCGTAAAGTTTGGGACGCTGATCAGAGGATAAGATAAGTTTGCTATGAATGCTCTGATCTGACTTTTTTGCCTGATATTCTGGGGAAATCCTAAGAAAAACTGCTATTATTTCTAGAGAATTACAGGTTTCTGACACACGCTGGATACACAGTTGTGAGTTCGTAGCTGTAACACTGTATCATCAACTCAGTGTTCAGTGTACATCTCAGTAGCCAAAGTCGACCAGCTCGTACAGGGTGCGGCAACATAACTTCCTTTTTTAAGTACGTTTTGCTTTGAAAAAAGGAAGTTATGTTGGCGTTCCCTGTACATTGAGCAGTGGTAGCTGAGTGCAGGAGTGTAAATCATTAACCCTTTCGCGGTCAAATTATTTTCATACTAATCAAAATATTGCGTATATTACCACTTATCTCTACTAATCCCTACGTAATTTTGCTGTAATTTTGAACGAAACACTTAGAGTATGGGACTAAAGGGAATGATTTTTAACGTTTGTTTGGGACATATTAACTCAACAGTGGCGAAAGGCTTAAGTTCGGGCTTAATTTGAGGGAATCTAGCGATGGCTGCCCGTGATGTTGGTCAGGTTAAATTGTGTCACTTGTGAGTGAAATAAACAACATGGGTGATTACCTCGTCGTAGCCGACGTGTGCTGTAACCGTGATCTATTAAAGTTGAGATTGCCGGAAAGAAGTGGGGCTGTGATTGCAGCAAGTGAGTTACGAATGATAAGTGGGACATGTTGAAAAAGGGATATTGAAGCTGAAAATTAACTTCACGACTTATAATCTGCCTTCAACTCACAACGTTTGAAGTGAAGTGAAATGAAGTCTGAAGTGAAGTGAAATTAAGTCTGAAGTGAAGTGAAGTCTGAAGTAAAGAGAAGTTTGATGTGAAGTGAAATGAAGTCTGAAGTGAAGTGAAATTAAGTCTGAAGTGAAGTCTGAAGTAAAGAGAAGTTTGATGTGAAGTGAAATGAAGTCTGAAATGAAGTGAAATTAAGTCTGAAGTGAAGTGAAGTCTGAAGTAAAGTGAAGTTTGATGTGAAGTGAAGTCTGAAGTGAAGTAAAATGAAGTCTGAAGTGAAGTAAAATGAAGTCTGAAGTGAAATCAAGGGGTTAGTGCTGTTTGAGGTAAGTTTGTTCATTGACTGGAATCAGAATACAGCTGCCTCAGCTGCTACACGTCATGGGGCTTTGAGTCGGAGCCCACTTCGTGATTGTACTAAGCTAGACAAATCTTATTGACTTACCCCTGCACCATCACAGTAGTGGTGCCTTTCGTACGAACCCAAGCCCAGAAAAGATTACGGGCAAGAGACAAGCCTTATCACGAGTCAAAAATTATTGCCTATTCATACCAGTCCTTTATTTATATTGGCCTCAGCAGCAAGTTTCATCTCGACTTATGCGATTATTATACTCCATCCGTCCATATCTTAGTAAATTCCAGCATATTTTCATCTCGCTCATCACTTCATCCTTTTTTAACGAAGCATCAGTTATTCCTTCTCATCACGTACTCAAGCCTCTCACCACTCTGCACTCCATCAGATTCACCACTCTTCCCTCTTTCTTTCCCTCTTTTGCCATCAACTGCAGTCAACCTCGGTCACTCCAACCGTAAATTGCAAATACATAACCTCCAATACGTTCATTCTCAGTAACCAAATCTCATAAACGGAGTAAAATTCACAGAAAAAACAGACGAAGACTGAATACACGTGCACTTAACACCAAATTAAAGCCAGAGAAAGTCTTGTGAAAAACCTCATGGTCATTGAGGCTTCCATGGAGAAGTCATACGTGAATCAGAAACGGAATAGGTAACATTTTCTAAACTTTTTATATGTCAGAAACTTCTTTCAAGAATTGGAGCTATGTTGTCCTCCGTATTGACTCGTTTGCTCGAGAATCCCCTTTTCTTCGCAATAATAATAATACGAGGTAATGGAATACTGGATATTATCAGAAGAAATGGCCCAGCAGTTTCTGTCAATATATAAGAGATAAGTGGGGCAATTAAGGAGAGACCTCTTAACTTTTCTCAATTATAGGCCGAGGTAGGCAGTCAAAGAACAGGCAGCAGTTCATTATAGACTGAACCGCTGTTACAGTGCGGTTCACGTAGAAAAAAATCGTAAGTTTATGAAAACAGTATAAAATTACGTGTAACAGTACCCTTGAAGGGGCACTGTGAGAACAATTGGCATCCAAAAATATACTGAGAGACTGATCATATACCAATTTTTTGTGACCTAATCATTTCAAATGATTTAGGACCCGAACCTTGGTCCAAACTCAATTCAACTAAACCTAACAGAACAGAACCTAACCTAATTGTTTTTCACGTCCTTTTGATACCAAAAACACAGAGACTGAAACCTAATTTCTTCTAAGAGGATCCCATTTAGTTCCACTCTCAAATTCTGGTCGTGCCACTTGTGATAAAAATTGTTTTTCAATTTGTCGCTCTCTTTCTTCCTCGTCCAGTCCTTGAGAGGAACACAGCCCTCGCTGCTGGCTCTCAGCGTCCCTGAACACGTCGTCCATGTTGTCCATCTTTGCGAAAACTTCAAGGGAAAAAATCCTTTACAAGTTTCGTACATTGCCCTCTCTTCAGGAACGCAGAACCAGCATGATTTCTGAGATGTATGTTCATGTTAACATGAAAGGTTGGCAATATATCGGTCACCGGTACGTATACTATGGGTCACTTTTGCTATGAGCCCAGTATCTTGTATCTTTTTTTGTTTGTATGACGCAGCCACGTGTTGTAGACTGTGCTAATAATTACAAATTTACATTCAGAAGTGTACAACTTTTGAATTTACATCCAAAAGTATTAAGGTATGTCTGACTGCCGTGTGTACAAAAGCGTCACGCATATCATGCCGCTTTAACAGTTGTCTCCCTAACATCAAACCTGCAACCCTGTGTCAGGTTGCTGTGTGAAGCCCAAACCCCGTCAGAAGCCTGGGAGAATACCCGATACAACTTAAAAGTCAGATCATCTTCCATTTATGGCTGCTTGAAAATCGTGAAACGGTTAAATGATTTTCGAATAAAAATCCAAAATCAATATCGGCATGACCGAGGCAGCTCGTTCTCAGGTCACGGTCGAGTGATCGCAAGCATCCAGGGTCAACAATAACTATTTGATGTTATCTTCTCTGCTCGTCGGCGCTTGATCTCTCAGTCAGATTCCATTCATCTGGAACTGATTCGCCATTTACTTGTCTAAAATATCTTGTATTTCTCTAAAACGTTAAAGAATTGTATAAAACTGTCTGCAATTATATGAAAATGCGTGAAAACGGTCATATATGACTGATTTTCGTCATCTGCCCAGAATTTTCGAGAATGGTAAAACTATCTAAGACTTCATCAAATTCTACGTTGTCCAGAATTGTTTAAGTTATTTGAAATAGTCATAACGCGCCCTGCTATTTCTGGGGACTTTATTACATGACAGAGAATGCTCGTATCTTAGATACCATGGTAATATTCCTCATACCAGGTGATCTGATATGTCAGCCGAGCGAGGGACGCTTGCACGGCTGCTTTTTTCTCGGCTGCATCCATTATTTCTTGGCAGATGATAAAGTACGTAAAAAAGGTCATGGCTACAGGTCGTCCCTGCGATAAAGTCTCGGCTTTTCATTTGCAAGGCTTTAGTTCTTGCTACGTTTTATTTCGAACGAGACAGTTTTGAACGAATGACTTGTCAGGCTTGTGACTAAACTAGAAATTTTGCTACACGCACCTGTTTACAAATTGCTGCCGAGTGTCACTGGAATAAAAGATATGACAAATGTTCACACTTGCGCTGTGTTATAGAAACCGGAGCTGCTTTTTGGAATGCCGTGACCACTCACATTTTGAGAGGCAGAGCTCAAGTTTTTTATTTTACATTTTATCCTGTCAAGTGCTGAGAAGTCGTGTGATATGAAGACAGCTTGAAGTATAGTGAGGATCTTACGTTCCGTGCTGATACAGGGTGTCCCAAAAAAAATGTATACATATGTAATCCCAAATTTACATTGAAAGTTTAGCGTGTTAAAATAGAGTAGGTAACAACGTACTCTAAAAACAAAACAGAATTTTAAATCTGTCTCTTCCGCATGAGACATGTCCCAGCCTCCTAGCACCAGTGGTATTCAAATTACAGGCTTTTAAAATTTTGTATCCAGAATACGTTGTTACTCACCGTATTATAACGCGTAGAACTTCAAATGTAAATTCGTGGTTAGGTATACATATTTTTGGACACCCTGTACATATGAGCTTTGCTGCTTAATTAACACATTCATTGCGGTTGCCTAGCCTGTGCAAATCTTTACTTTGTATGATACACATACTCACTAGACAGCTTTGAAAAAAATACAGAACCTAACCTGAGTGACACACCGGTGGGTCATACCGCAATGAATGTGTTAAGTGAGGCAAGCATCACTAGCTGCATACACTGAACAGGGCAATACTAACAGTTCATTGTGCAAGCATCCATCGTGTCAACGCGTCTTCTTTTAAAAGATAAAAGAGCAACCGAATTCTGGATTGCCCTTCTTGACCACAGAGGCAAGCTCACTTGTGCTGAGGCCTGTATTTGGCCTTTATTTTGATCTGCTGCCATGCCATTAGGGATGCCGGAAAGTCCTGTCTTCTTTTTTTCTTTAACTTTGAGTTATTGGAGTAAGGAAAAACTGTGACTGCGCACCTTTACTGTCAGCAACTCAAACGTCTAAATGCATAGTTGCGTAAAAAATGTTCTGCTGTAGTGAACAGGAAAGAAGTCATTTTGCAACACGATAACGCTTGACCCCATTCTGACAAACAAACTCAAGAAAAAATAAAATCCTTAGGTTGGGAAGTTTTTTCTCACCCTCCATACTCGCCAGACCTTGCTCCATCAGATTTTCACTTATTTCGTTCTTTAGAGAATTTCATCAGCGAAAAAAGATTCACAAATGTTCACGAGGTTGAAGCGGAGTTTAATTCCTTTATTTTTTCCAAAGATTTTAATTTTTTGAAAGGGGGATTAAAAAGCTCCCAAGTATATGGACAAAGGTTATATCTAATGATGATGATTATTTTGTTGAGCCATAAAGATTTTTCAGCAAAAATATTTTTTCAATTATTATTCCTAACAAAATGACTAATAAATAGCAATAAGATTTAATATTTAGCGGGTGACCTTTCTGCAACCCTTTTAAATATTGTTATTATTTCTTTTGTAGGTAGAAATTTATGTACTAACATTTATTGAATATATTTTATCGGTTTCATAATTAATATTACTCATTTTTTCCTTATATACAAAGCATATACGATTGAAATACGAAAGGTCTTGTTCTAATATTTTTGACCAGTGCTTTAAATGTACGAATTAAAGAGTACGAATGTAGGTGTATGAAAAGACGAGTGCTTGAATGAGAGAGAACAAATCTAGGCACACGAATGGAAGAGTACAAATTTACGTGTACGAATAAGAGTACAAATCTAGGCATACGAATGGAAAAATACACTTGTAGTGCTCATACGAAAGAGTACGAATGAAGATTCAAGAACATTCTGGCACAATGTCACCTAAAACAATAAGCCAAAGATAATATCTTTAGCTCTGGCAATTTCAAAACTCAATTCCATAAGCAAATGATAGCCAAGCAGAATATAATTTACTACTTTATTTTCGTGGGCACATATGCAGATGAACTTCACAAGAACTTAACTGATGCAAAGAAGGAATTACAAGTTCAAACTACAGGATGCGACAACATAAGTTCCTTATTTGCCTTTTAAAAAGATATGAAAAAAGTGAAGTTGTGTTGCCGCATCCCGCACTTGGTTTCTGAACAGTTCCTCCAAAGGAAGCTTACAGAGCGACTAGACACAGTGCGCACCTCTCTAAAAGGAGAATCAGAAGTTCGTCTGCACTGCTGCCTTATTGTAGGAAATTGAACCAGAACTTTTGAGGGGACGCTAATGAACTCACTCAGTAGCGTGGAGTATGCTGAGCAGTAATGCATAAGCCTGCTGTAAGACATAGGCTTACAGTAATGCATAGGCTTGCAGTGATGCAAAAGCCGGTAGTGATGTATAGACCTGTAGTAATGCATAAGTCTGCAGTAATTTATACGCCTGTAGTATTGTATCTAAGACCTTTTAAAACTGTATACATTTTTGGGGACACCCTGTATGAAGCATTGAAAGATCCTCACGATACGATGGAGTATAATGCAGATGAACATCATCTCAAAACTACTATGCGTTGATGAATTTGTTTATCAGACGCATGCATTTTCAGGTTGAAAAAAATTAAATGATCAATTTAAATGAATCTAGTACCACTCGTAAAGTCGGATATATCATAAAAGTTAACTTTCAAAGTACCTTTAAAACATGCATACGATTACAGAGGGTATGATATTATCGTGCTGACGTGTATAGCACGTTGGAGCTCATCTTTGAACGGATATAGAAGTCCAGTTTTGACATCACGCAGAGCCCAAAGCACACATTTTATTTATACCACGTTGGAGCTCATCTTTGAACGGATATAGAAGTCTAGTTTTGATATCACGCTGAGCTCAAAGCACACATTTTATTTATACCACGTTGGAGCTCATCTTTGAACGGATATAGGAGTCTAGTTTTGACATCACGCAGAGCCCAAAGCATGCGTTTTTGTAGCACGTGCGAGAACACACGTGCCAATTTTGACGCACCAGTGTGCAGTCAAGCCATGTCTCCATCTGCCGGCAACTTCTAAAATCTCCTGCAAACGCATCTAACTTCTTCAAGTTCAAAGTTTTTATCTACAGTTTCAAGTTTCTAAATTTCCCAAGCAATATCCGCAGTTTAGTTTGCAGAGATTTAGCAACATCTGAGCAGACCTCTGTAGTCTTTGGTGGACGGAAGAGAGGGAAAAAATTTTGAAGAGGAGCAACCACGTTCTACTGGAGACTGAGGGAAGTGAGGGAAGGGTGTGAGGGAGAAAGCTATCAGTTTCCTCAATACTTTCTTTCGTATTTGAATGTAGAAGGAGAAGAAGATAAAACAAATCACGCAAATAAACAAGACGCGTACAGGCACAGTGCATGCAGTACATGATAGTAGGTGAGAGTTCATATAGATACACGCATCTATATGAACTGTCGCACTGTACGTCGCATGACAGTTCAGTTGAAAATAACGCGGGGGGAGAGAGAAAGAGAAAGAAAAAAGATTGCTTTCAACCTTGTAGTGTAACTGAGGGTTAACAAATTTCCTGAATGTTGGAGATGAAACAAGAAACTTAGGTTGTCCTTCATGAAAACGCTGCTCTGCACTAACACCAGTCCATCGCAGCTGCTCTGCCACTCGGACTAGCAACAAATTTAGCTAAAACTTTATAAACGTAGAAATGTCCTTTGATGTCCTTCAATATCCTTCAATATCCTTCAGTGTCCTTCAATGTCCTTCAATGACCTTCAATGTCTTTCAATGTCTCTCAATGTTCTTCAATGTCCTTCAATATCCCTCAACGTCCTTCAGTGTCCTTCGATATCCTTCGATGTCCTTCAATATCCTTCAATGTTCTTCAATATCCTTCAATGTCCTTCAATATCCTTCAATGTCCTACAAAAGTTGCACTTCATGTCTCTTGCTTTAACTGTTGGCAAATTACTCTATTAGATTACAGGTCATCTCTTGTCTGCAGCATGACGACCAGTGTTCCCTCTGCAGCATGACCACTAGTGTTCCCTCTGCAGCATGACCACTAGTGTTCCCTCTGCAGCATGACCACCAGTGTTGCCTCTGCAGCATGACCACTAGTGTTCCCTCTGCAGCATGACCACCAGTGTTTCCTCTGCAGCATGACCACCAGTGTTGCCTCTGCAGCATGACCACCAGTGTTGCCTCTGCAGCATGACCACCAGTGTTCCCTTCTGCAGCTTACAATATTTTTTCCAGGAATTAAATTCCAGCGCGTAGAAATTCTCGCCTTGTGTTCATGCGCACCGGCAGCGAGGATTGTTCGTTTCTTCCTGCACACATTCAACGAATGTTGGTAGGCTGTGTTCCATGTGGAGGCTACTTTTGAATGTTAGGAGGCTGTGTTCCATGTAGAGGCTACTTTAGAATGTTAGGAGGCTGTGTTCCATGTGGAGGCTACTTTAGAATGTTAGGAGGCTGTGTTCCATCTGGAGGCTACTTTAGAATGTTAGGAGGCTGTGTTCCATCTGGAGGCAACTTTAGAATGTTAGGAGGCTGTGTTCCATGTGGAGGCTACTTTAGAATGTTAGGAGGCTGTGTTCCATGTGGAGGCTACTTTAGAATGTTAGGAGGCTGTGTTCCATCTGGAGGCTACTTTAGAATATTAGGAGGCTGTGTTCCATGTAGAGGCTACTTTAGAATGTTAGGAGGCTGTGTTCCATCTGGAGGCTACTTTAGAATGTTAGGAGGCTGTGTTCCATCTGGAGGCTACTTTAGAATGTTAGGAGGCTGTGCTCCATGTGGTGGCTACTTTAGAACGTTAGGAGGCTGTGCTCCATCTGGAGGCTACTTTAGAATGTTAGGAGGCTGTGTTCCATGTAGAGGCTACTTTAGAACGTTAGGAGGCTGTGCTCCATCTGGAGGCTACTTTAGAATGTGAGGAGGCTGTGTTCCATCTGGAGGCTACTTTAGAATGTGAGGAGGCTGTGTTCCATCTGGAGGCTACTTTAGAATGTGAGGAGGCTGTGTTCCATGTGGAGGCTACTTTAGAATGTTAGGAGGCTGTGTTCCATGTAGAGGCTACTTTAGAACGTTAGGAGGCTGTGTTCCATGTAGAGGCTACTTTAGAATTTTAGAAGGCTATGTGTAGAGGCTATTTTAGAACAGCTGAATTTCTCGAATCTTATTCAATTAAATTCACCATATGAATTAAGTGAGCTATCCGACATGAAATAAACACTTCAAAAAATGAAAAACACTATCAATTTCAATGTTGATTATTCCAAAAGTTGAAAAGATTATTCAAAAGGACAAAATTAGTTCAATAACTACGAGTAACTATTTACGTCTGCTGCAGATCCCACAAAGGCCTAAGAGAAAATATTGGAATAGTAAAACAAGGCCTTATATCAGTAAAATAAGACATTTCAGTAAAATATGACGTTAATTCAGTAAAATAAGACCTCATTTCAAAACGATAAGACTTCATTTCAGTAAAATATGACCTCATTTCAGTAAAATAAGACTCCATTTCAGTAAAATAAGACTCCATTTAAGCAAAATAAGCCCTCATTTAAATGAAATAAATACCTCATTTCAGTCGATATTCAATATTTTAAAGGGAGCGCAGCGGTTACACATCGTTACACAGACAAGATATACGAGACACAGTGCAGGAAGTGTGCTGCAACACACACTGTGCAACACACAAACGAGCCACTGTGCACTAAGAGTGCTGCTACACACAATGTGTAACACACAAGCGAGACCCAGTAAGTGTGCTGCTACACATACTGTGCAACACACAAGCGAGACAGTGCACTAAGAGTACTGCTACACACACTGTGTAACACACAAGCGAGACACAATGTGTTAAGTGTGCTAAGTGTGCTGCTACACACACTGTGTAACACACAAGCGAGACACAGTGTGCTAAGTGTGCTGCTACACACACTGTGTAACACACAAGCGAGACACAGTGTGCTAAGTGTGCTGCTACACACAATGTACAACACACAAGTAAATACATTCAATGATTACTATACTTCGAAAAGAATGATCTTCCAGAGCAAATCTAGCGATGCTGAGCAGAATAGGTTGCCATTCAGCAGCAAAATAGGCTTCTAAAACGAGCTGTTTGCTCACGGGATTAAAATTTCGCAGAGTTGTTTGCTGTGGAGGTGGAGTGGTGGTGAGGCTGTCGGTCTGTTGCTCGTCTGCTTTTGTTGAGATGGAAGTATCTGTTGTCACAGTAACCTATTGCCTTAAAGGATCTGTTACTAGAGTCAGATCTGTTGCCACAGCAATGTCTGTTGCTACAGAAATGTCTATTGCAACAGGAAGGTCTGTTGCCACAGTGCCACTGCACTGCGTTGCCACAGCACTACATTGCCACTGCACCGCCATACCATTGTACTACGTTGCCACCACTGGTCTATTGACAATACAAAGAGCACTGCTAATTTTCCAGTACAGGTCCACTGCCATTGAAAGGTCTACTGCTGCTATGCATTGGAATCCAAGTCGACCGTCGTGCATAAATTTGAAAGTAGATGAGCTTTATTTCCTTACTAAACATCGCTGTGTGTCAGTGCCACTTGTACTCAGGGTTTCATCGCTCAAGGCTTGCAAACCAATGAAAAATATATTCACCTACCAAAATTAAATTGTTAAAATCCATCATAAGAAATTCAAAAGTGCTGCGTGCTGTCCAAACAATGCTTAGAACTCAAAATATTTGTCATATTTTTTAACAGGGGTTAATTTCTAGTCGTAAATGTTACCTGAATTGTACGAATACATCTGAATTGCTACCCGAGATCTGAATTGTTGCCACATATCTGAATTGTAGCCATAGATCTGAATTCCAGCCCTAGATCTGAATTGCAACCATGGATCTGAATTGCAACTATAGATGTGAATTGCAACCATAAATCTGAATTTCTACCATACACCTGAATTGCAATCATGAATCTTAATTACAACCATAATTCATATTCTCGCTTGACATCAGTACAGTTGCATACGCTCATTAGAGTGTGCTAGGTCCGGAGAGGTAGGGGCCCGGGCTACACCCCCTCCCCCCAGCAAGTGTTAGGAGGGAGGGGGAAGGGGGGTTCTGTGCCCTGATATAGGTTTCCGATAAGTGAGAGAAGTGCTATGAGCTTCTCCTTCATTGCTGCGCGCTTTCTTGCATCATTTTCAGGGTTTTTCAAAGTCTTTATCGTAATTCATTACAGTTTTATTAAGCGTTGACCTTTAATACTGAAATGACGCTGCCACGGCACGGCTACACCGAGCTCAGGCCTCGTTTGATGTCATTCAGGAGATATGGTGAATGTTGAATTAAATTCTCGGGTCTTCAGTACAGCTTTGTGAATTGCTTACTCAGTGATGGTCTGAGGTGCTCAGCGCTACTCTGAGATACTCTGATGTGCTCTGAGTTTCTTTGAAATGCTCTGAGATGCTCCGAACTGCTCTCAAATATTGTCAAGTGCTCTGAGTTTGTCTAAAATGCTCTCAGATACTCTGAGTTGCTTCTAATGCTCTGAGATGCTCCAAATTGTTATAAAATGCTCTGAGATACTCTGAGTTTCTTTGAGATACTCTGAGATGCTCTGAGATACTCTGAACTACTTTGAGATGCTCTGAGATGCATTGAGTTGCTCTGAGATGCTCTAAATTGGCATGAAATGTTCTGAGATGCTCTGACATGCTCTCAAAAACTCTCAAGTTCTCTTAGTCGCTTTAAAACGCTCTAAGATGCCCAGAACTACTCTGCAGTGTTCTGGAAGGCTCCAGCAAGTCTTCCAGTACTGAGCACACAGCACTTCTGTCAGGACTAGGACTGGTCTGTCAGGACGAGGACTGGTCTGTCAGGACGAGGACTGTTCTGTCAGGACTAGGACTGGTCTGTCAGGACGAGGACTGGTCTGTCAGGACGAGGACTGTTCTGTCAGGACGAGGACTGGTCTGTCAGGACAAGGACTGTTCTGTCAGGACGAGGACTGTTCTGTCAGGACGAGGACTGGTCTGTCAGGACGAGGACTTTTCTGTCAGGACGAGGACTGCTCTGTCAGGACGAGGACTGGTCTGTCAGGACGAGGACTGGTCTGTGTCTGTCAGGACGATGACTGGTCTGTCAGAACGAGCATTAGTCTGTTAGGACAAAGACTGGTTTGTCAGGACAAGGACTGGTCTGTCAGGACAAGGACTGTTCTATCAGGACGAGGACTGTTCTGTCAAAACGAGGACTGGTCTGTCAGGACGGAGAGTAAATTTTCTGTCTTTAAATACTCACTGATCTTCGTTTTTCCTGAATAACAATTTTCCCCCTAAAACATGGCAGTTTTCCCCTTCAACATGGCAGTTTTTCTCCTTCTGCATTCGCCACAGAACAAAAATATAACATTCGAATTGGATTCACTTTACTCTGGTAGCTCATGCAATAAAAAACAAAACTTAATTAATAGAAGCGAAAGTTCAGCGGGTGACACGCTACCATGAAAATTAATTGCTTTTCAGTATTTTTACTACAATTTAATACAATAACGTGTTTTGCATCGACGTTGGCTGCACCAGTGAGCGTGATCTGTTATTCTGATTTCTGTTTGTTGTCTGGTGCATTTGTGTTGAATCTTACTATTGTGTCAAATGTACAATAAATGTTCATACAAATTGCACCTGTAGTGCTAAACGTACGTCTGCTGTATTTCAATGTACGTCGGATAGGATTTAAAAATAATAATGACTGCATATAGTGTGCATAAATACGCCCGGCTTCATTTAAATTCTGTGATCATTCCTGAAAAGCGTCATGCAAAAGAATATTTTCAGGTCTATGAGACGAATTTCAGTTGCTAAAGCAAACTTCATGATTTCCTATCCCCCACCACGACTGCAATTTGCACTTCCCTGCAACTGAAGAAAAATTTGTTCGTCCCTTGTAAACAATCCACAATAATTTTGAATTACGTTTTCATCAAAGTATAAAGTTCCATTTCATTTATTGGGTCTCTATTTGTTACCACTTGTACATATTATTCATCCAGCTGTCCGTTCATACTACTTGAAACAATAGCATCCGTACAGCCGTATTCCTTGTAACTACTCGACCGTACTTGCTCTTACATTTCTGGCCAATTACTGCTACAATGCCTGCTACAATTCTTGCTACAATTACCGCTACAATCTCTCATACAATTTTCGCTATAATTTCCGCTCCAATTTCCCTTACAATTTCCGCTCTAATTTCCTTTACAATTTCTGCTAGAATTCCATTTACAGTTCTGCTACAATTCCTGCTACAATTCCTGAATTCTCAGCCACTACCCGCACTCGTTAGCACAGAACAGGCAGCATTCATCAGCGTTAGCACTCACAGTTCATGCATCAATAATATGAGCTCTCTCTCTCTCTCTCTCTCTCTCTCTCTCTCTCTCTCTCTCTCTCTCGCTCTTTCTCTTCTTCTTCCTTTCTCTCTTTCTCCTCCACTTCCTATGTCTCTGTCTTTGGTTCGCTCTCTTTCTCTTCCACTTCCTATGTCTCTCTCTGTCTTTCGCTCGCTCTCTCACCCTCCTCCTTCCTGTCTTTCTTTTTCTCTTCCACTTCCTTTCTCATCCTCTCTTCCATTTCCTATTTCTTTCCCTTTTTCTCTCACTTTTTCACACAAAGCCACGCACGCTAGAAGACTAATCTCTCCAGCCTCCGGAGCTCGGAAGTACCTTACTTAATAGATGCAGCGCCTCAAAATTTGACCATCGCCCCACGACTTTCAGTCTTGCACAGCTGACGTCCAAGTACCCAAATCTTGACGTCTCTTCTTATTCCACACCTGGTGTAAGGACCCCTCCACACCTGCTGTGCTAAAAGAGTGGGGAATTATCTTCAGCAATATTTTTTCTCTTATATTTTGACCCCTGCAGATGATAAAGAACTATATAATCTGTATGATAATTTCCTCCCTGATGTGGAAATAATTTATTCTCTTGCTGCCTCTTTCGTTCTCTTCAGGAATATTTGCCTCTCATAAGTTTATGTTTTACATTTGTTTGAAATTTCATTGCATGAGGACTTTCCAACTAAGTGTCATTATTCACCTCCATGTTTTCAACAACTTTTCCAATCTTATAGTTGAAGAACAGTGTCATTGTCCTCTACGATCCAGCAACACCGTTACCATAACTATCTTGTCTGTTGCTGATCAACCAAATAACTAAAAATGAAATGAAAAATCTAAATAGAGAAACTCCAAAAATGTGTGACGGTATCCCAATCGTAAAAATTAGGTTAATACTGTAACGCCTGCAGTGGTCATGAAAATCTCGTCATGCTCACGGAAACCCGCCAGTTTACACTGAAGATTAAGAGGCGAAGCTCTCCTTGGTGGGTACTAGTGCTCTTTATTACTAGGTAATATCGTTTTAATTTCTATAAAATATTTTTGCGTCTGCCATGCGTCCCCGTGGAGTACTAAAGAAGACTCCTCCATTAAAAGCATGACGGTATTGCAGATGCCCTCGACAATCCTCTAACCGCCCCCGCAACGACAATTCTCTAACCGCCCCCGCAACGACAATTCTCTAACCGCCCCCGCAACGACAAACACAGCTGTACCTCGGCAACGGCTGGCTCGTATTGATGGCAGTTGTTGTCACGGATGATTGCGACTGGATTGCCACAAACTGAAGGATTATTGGACCTCCGATGGCAGCTTGCCTACATTCAATCAGTTGAGGAACAATAGAGACTCTTTGGTGTGATTGGGGATCATTTTTCAACATGGTCAGTCCAATAACTGGAACTTAAGAATTCAAAACCATTGTGTTTGTTCTAGGTTATGATCCTTAAAGTATTTTTAGGCTTACGAAGTAGATCTTATGTTACAGATATATAACATCATTGTAAGAACACTGTTACATTGTTTAGCAGATATTTTCCACTAGTAAAGGATTGTTGTAGAATTTTTACATGCATTTTGAAAATTTGTGGTCGCTGGGGTACAAGTTTGAGTAGATGTAGATATACTGTAGGTATTAATGTATGATGAAATTCAGTATAAAGTCTGACTACAGAAAAATGAAAAAAAATCTAAGTAAATAGGTTTTTCTTTCATTCGTACATGAGTTGTAAGTGGAGAGGTGGGGAGGTGGGAAGGTGGGGCGGGAGGAGGAGGAGGCAATTTAAATGTAGAACAAATTAAAAAGCATTTCAGCCTTGATAATCACCAACAGTGACTTTAACTGAGTTAAGAATTTCAATTGAATCAAACTTGAAAATGGTACAAAACTGTCAATTGCTCCAACACTGAACAAAAGCTCAGACAACTCTTGATTTAGAATAGAATAAGGCAATAGGGATGAGCCGTTTAGCCTATTCTTGGGTTGATGACCAAGTCTCATGCCGTAAATACCAAGAAATAGCAAGAATTGGAAGATCCAGCAAGTGTACGTTGAATAAACATAGACGATAAATGTACTGGTAAAATGTGTTCAAATATTTTTTTCGTAAATCAAAATGAGTTGGTATACATAACATGGGTAGCAAATACATACACAACCCTTTTATATGATACATGGCTTTTTTGTCTGCAGCATAACGTCTTGCGTCGTAATTTGAACTAGCATATACTCCCAACGGAATTAATTTTTAAAACACAAAGTACATAAGCAATAAAAATCATTTATACCGAGCCTGCACTGGCCTCACATCTACATACAACACTACTGGTCGTTGGTCGCCTGCAAACTCCGCCTGCCAAAGAAACGGTAGACTTTTCTCCAGACTATATGTACTGTACGATGGTGCTTTCCAATGTGCTAATTAACTAAAGGGATGTCGATATACCTTAGCTCTCTCTACCGGTCCAACATTTGTGACCTATTAGAGAACATTTAGTCAAACAATTTGCCGTTATTCCAGCTAACTTCATAATTTTCATCACGTAATGATGTCTTGAGAGTCTTTTTAGCTCGTTTTCATTTCCTTCAACTTCAATCTTTATACGGTTTCTTGGTGCGCACTTTTTCCATTAATAGTCTCAATGCCCTAATGATTTTCTACGTTTTTCAGTCAATAATTTTAATAAATCATTAGCACACTCATGTCATGATGTGAACTCTTACTAGTTCCAATCATTAACTTATCACTATCGTTCACTTATCTCTATTATTAACTAGTTACTATCAGTACTTTCTTCCAATGCTTAACCTGTTAACGGTCACTGCTCACTCGAAAATAATAATACTTTTCTTATATTACATTTTTTATATGACAGTAATACCAACGGTGATTGAACTAATAAACATTATAGCATCATATGATGTTAACGCCGCTGTGGTACCGTCGCGCATCTACATCATGTGGCGTAAGTTGCCGGTAGAATGCAACTCGTACAAACATCATATGATGTAAATAACGCTTAACAGGTTAACTAGTTCTATCAGTAATTAGTTCCTATCATTAACTAG
This sequence comes from Trinorchestia longiramus, assembly GCA_006783055.1. NCBI lineage: Eukaryota > Metazoa > Arthropoda > Malacostraca > Amphipoda > Talitridae > Trinorchestia > Trinorchestia longiramus. The sequence continues at coordinate 112,522 of VCRD01000989.1, read as the reverse complement.
TTTCTATCATTAACTAGTTCTTATCACTAACCATTTCCTATCATTAACTAGTTCCTATCATTAGGTAATTCGTTACACTAACTAGTTCTTCTCATTAACTAGTTCCTAACTTTCACTAGTTCGTATTAGTACTTCGTCTCTATTTCGTATTTAGTGTCATTTCTCTCATTGGTAACATGTATTTACAATCATATTTTTCTTTTCTCTGCTATCTGATCTGTAACGTCTTAGAGTTTATACATGTTGCCCTCATTTCACCCTCTAATTTGAATGCAGTAGTCCTACTATTACCCTACTCCTCGTCATGCTAATGCAATAATACAACTTCTTTTTTTAATACACACATCAATATTCTTTTTCTAGCTTGCTTCTCCAGCAGTCATTGTTCTTTTCTTTTCGTTTTCTCTTCAATTGGTAATCTAATTTTTAAGAACCCATTTTATTCTCTACCTCGTAAAGCACGTATCTAAAGCATCAGCTTTTTATACATAGACAGTTTTACTCATACTAATGCAAAGGAGTTCCCCAACCGAAATGGAGTACAATAAGAAAATTGAACGCAATTACCAAAGACAATTCAACAAAAAAAAATCAGCGTAGTTAACAACAAATTCTTTAGTTTTGAGACTCGAAGAGACGCTGGATCTAGTTCCTGCCATGTCAGCAGCTCACCCAACATACAGGGTGTCCATAAAGTCTTATAAAAGTCTCTCATAAAGTCTCGACAGCACCTTTTTTTCACAAACAGGATCACTGAAATACACAGATGCAAATTTTATTAAAAACTTTAATAAACACTAAATATAATAGAACAAATCTGAATGAAATATCTTATCACTTGCATTTGCAATAAGTTTTTGAAATAGTAAAGAGACTCTATTGACACCCTATACTTTTTTGAGCACCGGATGTCCGCAATCATCGAAAAATCTTTGCTGCAAATCCGCACACTCGCTGCAAACAATACATTTTTTCGAAATATTATCGGCGTCAGAATTCTAAGGAGCAACCGCGCGTGAGCCCAGAATTTAAATTTCTTCGCTTGTATTATCCCAACGCTCCTTCATATTAATGCTGATCTCCTCAAAATCGACTAGAAAACTTCAAGGAGCCTCGGATTTGCAGGAGCTTTCTGTTTTTATTTTACATGCATCTCATGGAAAGTCATATGATAATTTGCTAAATTTCATACAACAAAATAGTCTTGCATTTGTAAGATTATTCATCAGAAAACTATTTCGAGGTTACCAAATTGCGTTTGGTAACCTTGGGCAATCAGGTTGTATCCGTTTTGATGATTATATAGAGAAATAAGTAAGACCGTACTGTATTTTTGATAATGCAATTATTTAGTTATGTATATATGCCTTATTTTCACATCTTTTCGGCGGTTAAAAAACAGCCCTCGTATAAAAAGATTAAGATTCCCCTTTAAATAGGGTATAAAATTATGTCTAGCTTTTGGTTTTGAGAGTTTGATACGTTACTGATAAATTCGAAGTTTTTATTGTAGATTTGCTCCACGTGAGTTACAAGAAAAGCAGAACCAGTTCCTCAGAGACGACTGTCTCTTCTCTTACGTCGTCTGCTTGCTCCAGCGCTAATACGACTCACCAAGCCTCGCCTCAAAATAACTGCTAAATCATTCGAAGATTTTCAAGAAATTCACAAGAATTCCGTCAGAAATTCAGCGATTTGGGACTGAATTCGACACTCCTGTTCAAAAACCCGAAAGACTCAGACAACTCGCTTGACAGGCGTCGGGTTCTCAAGCATCGCTCTGGGGAAGTTGGCAACTGCATTTATGACTGCCAGATACGCAAGACAAGTGCTTTGAAACAAGCAAGTATTAATAAACGGCGAGCATTACGAGATACAGCGAGTGCAAAATGAATAAACCAAGACGATAAATGTACTTGATAAGATGTATCTATATAATTCTTCCACAAATTAAAATACGCTATCACCAATGAAAGCAACATGATACCCACCTCAGAAGGGAGAAAAGCATCGCTTTGACAAGACAGCGCTCGCTGGAGTCGCTTTCAGAGTGTGGCTGACACACCTGCGCTGACAGGGTGGTGCTGACAGGTCTCTGAGGCTGCTGACACTGATGGCCTTTGCTAATAACATGTCTCAATAACAGTGGTACTCGCGCTGACCACACTCTTAACTGCTAATCATGGGTATTTATGATGATACAAATACCTTAACTGCTAATCATGGATGGTATATAATGATACGAATACCTAAACTGCTAATTGTGGATAGTATATAAATTTAATTCATTTTGGATACCAGGCTTTAGGATCATTTGCTGTAGATCGATGTTTTCAAATATACTTTTGTATCCTATATGGATGATCGTCGAGTCTAGTAATCGATTTAGTTGAGCGTATTTCATACAGAAGAAGATAGATAAAAATTATCGCGCAGCTTGCGGGTAAATAACTTACGTTGCTAAGGAGTGGAACTCAGAGCCCGTGTGATGCTGATTCTCATGAAGAAAATACGTTAGTTTTTGAATGTAAATTTAAATAGCATCTTTTTTGTTTACCTCCTCTGCATATAAAAAGCATAGCTGGTTTGGATGAACCAACTCTGTTAGTTTGACTGTACCAGTTGTGATAATTTGAGTACACCAGTTCTGTTCATTTGAGTGCATCAAGTCAGTTTGAGTGACTAGCTTCGTTGCTTTGAGTAAAAAAACACGTTCAAACTTAAATTATAATACTAACTTAACTGCAGCTATACGCGTTTGCATTTCTGTTCCGGGACCTGCGACAGCACGGCCATATATGATTGTTATATGTTATATTATCCATGTTTACACAGATTCAATATTCGTTTGATTACAACAAAGCATAATTGCGTATCAACAATACAGAACAGACTTAACTCCCGTGCTTTACAGGTTGAACGTTCTGTCACAAAACCATCTGCAGTGTATCGATAGCTCACACTACAGTAAGGATCTTTCGATTGCTACTGATATTCCGTTAGAACGCAACCATAGGGCTCATAAGGAGCGGCAGTAGCATGATGGTATCAGTCATACAACAAGCAGGACAATACAAACAGCAAAATTCTTGCATAAAGGTGAAAAGAATGTTCGTACCACACATGATCATCACAGAAAAATCTACGGATTCCCGACCGCCCAACGATTATACCCAAGTTTCACCACCACCGGAACAAGCATCGGACTTGGGTCTCAGAAATTTCTTACGCTCGACTTCACAAACATTCGAAAGCGTTCAGTAAAACTGGCCATGTTAAAGCGTTCAAACAGTAGGAGCATCAATCTTCGTGCAGGCATTTCACTATGCAAATACTCAACGTCATGATTTAGGCCAGAAGAAGAAAGATAATTGACTTAAGACTATGTAGTGTACATAAACATAAAGTTCGTTAATATTCCCTACGTTTATCTTCACTTGTTGGATATATACATTCACCAAAACACCATGTATAAGAAATAAAGAACATTGCAGTTCAGAGAGTTGAGAGATTGGGCTTGGATAATTAACACGTCCATGTTGCATCGGACACACAGACTATTCGGGCTTTAATATTAATGTGTCAGTTCATGGGTAGCCTGTACTGCCGTGTATTTAGAAGATCAATTTAAAATATCAATACTAATTTGTGCTTTATACCTAGACATTTAGGGTTTGAAATTTCGTAATCTCTGTTGAAGCTTTCAGTGCGTATTTTAATTACAGGTTTAGAGTTCAGTGCAAGCGAGCGAATTCGTGCGTGTAAACGGAGAACGGTTCGTGTAGCGTTGCCTGGTAGCGACAGCGCACTGTGATTGCTTTTAATTTCGCGCAAAAATTGGCAGACATTTATTTTCGTTGCTTCCTGCATGTAGCAACGAAAAAATGCTCCTCGGAAGCTCAGTGGAACTGTTTTGCTCTCGGAAATCTTTTGATTTTTTTAGCCTGGCTGTGACAGACACAACATCTTCACCTCCAGCTGCCCCTAAGAAATAATTTTCTTTATTACGAACCTCACTGATCTGGTAGTGGATCCAGCCACTGATGCCTCATGAAATCTTTTGTAGGCAGAACATTTTCTTCAATTGAAACTCGACCGCACAGTGGACAGGATGGCATATAAGCCCTCAATATAAAGCAATAAATAATATCACACCTCAAATGCCTGGTAAATAAATTTATCAACTTATACATATAATAATCTGTTAGCAGCAGAAGCTATGATAAAATTGAAAAAATAAATATCGTACGTACCTTATAACGGTATAATAAAACTAATTATACCGAACGAAAAAACTAAAATTACCCCGTACAATAGAATATATTTTGATGGACGAAATATGATATAATTTTGATGGAAGGGCATTTGCAAAGTTGATTTCTCAACGATGCATGTTGCATTCGGGCATGTTGCCTCAGCAGCAGTAAACCACGCAATTCACTACACGTTGTCAGGCTATGATCGCTAGATTACAAAATCAGGGCAGCAGCGGTGGCCCAGTATTGTGTTCTGCAGTTTACGTGACCTACATAATTGAGCGACAAGTATTTTGAACAAAATATAAAGCTTGCTCTGCGATGGGTAGATGGAGGCTTGCTCAGCACTGGGTAGATTAAATTATTGAAAATTATTAAAATATGAATGATTTTAGCTTTATTTTCATTTCTTGTAGCCGCGAGTAGCAACGAAAGCAGCTACCAGTGATTTATGGTCACTAAACTGAGACTTGAAATCCAATCGAGGCACACTAATTTTGCCATCTCAAGAACGTAGTCGTGATGTCTTGAAAACAAAATAATCGTGTCACGGACCATTAAAAATATCTTATAACATGGGCGTTTATTTTATACGCACATATTCCATGCATTTTTCTAGATATCGCAAATTCACACATGCATTCTTATTAAAGGTTCATTATATTTAAAATTCATCACATCATTGCAGTGTGTTCACTGCCTGTATTGCCTTTCTAAACTTACGTTCACTAACTCCGTGAAGAATTTTGTTTTTAAATTGGCCATTCTTTATCCTTCTCGAAAAAAGGCTCAGGCCTCCGCCAAGGTACATTAGAGACAGGGCCCTCAGCGCAAGTAGAACCAGCCACGGAAAATCAGGCGTGGGACACGAGCTCCCCTTGGGGCTCTTGCAGTTACCCAATTTCATCGCTCTCGCCGTAGACTGAACGACTGGAACACAAAATGTGAATAAAACTGCAGAAAATGCAGAGACGGCCGACGCAAAGAAACTTGTCGCTGTGTAAGGGCGGCATATAGTGGCAAAACGATACAACTTCAAGAATTTTCTACTCTGAATAGTCACGGCGAAATAAAGCAGCTGCTATGAGATTGCTTTACCTTGAATTATCTCGACCGATTATCCCGTCAGCCAGCGAGACGAGATGTGATGTATCATTGAAACGATCGTGTTAGTGTCATATTAACCTGTTAACGGTCACCGCTCACTCGACAATAATAATACTATTGTCATATTACAAATGTAATACGACAGTAATAACAACGCTAATTGAAATAATAAACATTAGAACATCATATGATGTTAAAGCTGCTGTGGTACTGTCGCGCATCTACATCATATGGTGTAAGTTGCCGCTAGAATGTAACTCGTACAAACATCATATGATCTGAATAACTCTTAACAGGTTAAATTGCAATATTAACAAGTAACAATAACAAACTGAAAATAAAACCACACAAAATAGGCATTTATGAAACGAATAATTTCACGAAAAAGCATTTTTAATTTATGAAGGAAATTATTTCACTTGTAACGAAGTAACGAGTGTCGGATGCGAACGCAAAAATTTCATGAGCCCAAACCTAAAGTTAAACAACATGATTATTGGAACAACATGATTACTGTAACAACATGGTTATTGGAACAACATGATTACTGGGACAACATGATTAGTAGAACAACATGATTATTAGAACCACATGATTATCGTATTCAAAAAAACAAGATTTCTCACATCATAATTGGAACGAATTGTACAATGCTCTCTAAATTAAGAATCAGCCAAATAATCCAAAACAACAATGAGCAAACAATTGATTTCCTCCGAGGCTCTCACGGACAAGTTAAATGAGCTTTACGTTAATGCTGGGCTGGTAGAATACATACGCAGCAATTCCTCATACACAAGTTTTATGTAAGAAAAGATTTAGTTGAACTCGGTTAATCGTAGTGAAAACGAAGAAATATAACACGTTTTCAAACTAATATGACATGAGTGGTACCTTCTGAAAAAATTCGGGCTGTATTTAAAAAATGGTTTACTTCTCACACTAATGCCCAACGTGTATTTTTAGTTTAAGAAGAAGTTGTAAGGAAAAAGCTCAGTAAAACTGGAAAAATGTGTTTCCCTGGACCTTTTGTTGTTCATTTGTTATTTTCATGGAGCTTAGACTCAGAAAATGGGCAATAAATAGAAACAATAGCACTTCTGTTTGAAAATAGTAGGTTAATGGGCTAAAACTAAAGGTCTGCAAGAAGATTGTGTGATCTTCACGACGTTCTTGAACACTAAATGATTTTAAAATACCTCTGAATTGCCTACCACCAACTTTGCTTCTTGCGTTGAACTGCGCACTACAATGCGTGTGCGCGTGCGTGTTTTTAACACTACAGTGTGTCTGCATGCTTGTTTTTAACATTACAATACGTGTGCTCATTAGTTTTCAACGCTCTGAAATTAAAATAAACTATATGCTGTGGTGAATGTTTTAACAGCTCACCTCCGCTTGAAAAAATGATGCACAGGACTCCTTGCCTCCTTCAGTACAGCGCTATCTGATACCGGGACTCAAAAGAAGAGGATGTGCTCCTAAATTTAAATTATAGCATGGAAAAATAAAGTAACGCGCACCACGCACAAAAAAATAAACAAAAATTGCTTAATGCAAATGCCATTCATTCTAATACTTTGCTACTATAAAGAGTGAAGTACGTAAATCTGACTTTTAAAGATCATTGTCTTTTCGAGACCTTGGTTTATTAAAATTATGACCTATTTGTTAAGAATTTTTTATATCATTGTTGAGCCAAAGAAACAATTCGAACGCACCTTTTCCTTCATTGCAATTAAAAAGGGAATAACTCACATTGCTTTACACTTTTGCCCGCCGTGTTTTTTTGCTCTACATTAGCAAATAACTACACAGTGTTGTCGACATCATCAAATTACAATTTACAAACTATATAATTACATTTTGACACGAACCATATTCTAGCAAATATGAACACCTAAACATCAACGAATGTCATTCTTGAAAATTTACCGTTCTTGATATGCGTCTTTCACCCTTAATTCATTCGCAACAAATTCACACAGCTAATCTTTGATGCAAAAAATTCGCAACTAAGAAATGGATGTACATGTTGTGCAGCTCCCTTCGACCCCGAAATTCTGAGATGATACAACCACTCATTTTACGACACCTGAAACGATATCGAACTTACGACTTGGGTGGCGGAAAAGAACATCATATCTCGTCTGCCATACCGACGATGGGTGTCGGGGGCCGACGTCTCCTAAAAATATCGTAAAATTTTGTCGTGCAAAACAAGTGCACTCTCCGTAGAGCCGTAAACACTGATGCAAGACGAGGTCACATCCAGTATAGAACACGAGACAAAATTATGATTCGAACCAGTTACAGATAGTGCAGTTTGGAAGTTTTTGCCCTAGGAGAACTATATTATACAAATTTGAAAGAATATTGGAGCCATTTATATTACCCTAATGATTATTAAGTAAATTCAATGGGTCAATGTACGATATCTATAAATATGAATGTGTGCATACATATATATACGTAGATAAATGCTCTGTTATATATTTACGAAAATGAAACAAATAAATAAACATTCATTACGTTTAGATATATAGCATGAACAGAGATCTACTTACATTTTTCTCTAGCTTTCATTATAAAAGTAGTTTGTAGCCTTCATTCAAATTTCATCAGTGAAAACAGAAAATATTTATTGATCAAATGAAGTTGAGTTTTTTATGAGACATGGAGCGCTGACACCTTACTAAGGAGCTACCACCTCTTCAACACAAGCAGGGCTGATCCTGTGCTTTATTAAAGGAAAAGCTCTTGTATTGGACAGAGTGCCTCTCTAAATTTCTTAAACTTGAAGCCACTGACGCTTGGACGTGAGCTCGATGGCATAAGTGTCAGTGAATAGCCTCCTTGATATCTAGTTGCTTCATGAAAAAAATCGAATGCTTCAATCGGTCACAAGTTTCATTAGATTATTATATTTTGTTTGCAGTATTTAAAAAAATATTATCTTACACGAAGAGCTATTAATTCAATAGTGTAATAATAGTTTCAGAAACGGGAAAGTAAATTATGACTTTCTTAATGATAGCTCATATTTTCCAACAGTAAAACTAAATTGATCACTTAGAGATAGTTCCAACACAGACAATATATATTAAAATTATTAAAGAGCTAGGAATCGGAACATGTGGGTTTCAGGTATCGTTTTGTACCCTGTTCCACTTTTTATAAACGTTTTAAAACAACTGTTAACTTATTAATGCATAAAGTGTAGAAAAATAGACGCAGAAAAAGTTAGTATTAGGAAATAATACAAATATTTAAGACTTTCTGTACCGTTAACGTTTACCTCTAAACTACAACGTAGGAGACGAAGACACTGTACCACTAGGAATTTGTTCACACTTTTAGAACGTTGTATGATTATAAACTTTGTTTAGTTTTTCTGGACGTTATACACTAATAAGTTAATCTGCTAGTGTTGAGCCCCACAACAGATAAATGTTGGGTTAATTTATAGTAGACTCTTTTCGTGTCCCGTTGTGAGTAGTAAATTAAGTTCTCGGTTAATTTCCAGTAGACTATTGTTGTTACACTCTGCAAAAAGTAAGTTAAATACTCGGTGTACTTCCCGTAGACTATTGCTGTGTCACCATAGGAATAGTAAGTCAAATATTCAGTAAATTTCCCGTAGACTATTATTATTACAATCCGAAAGAAGTAAATTAAATATTCGGTGCATTTCCCGTAGACTATTGTCGATCTGCATCGCCGAAGTAAGTTAAATGTTCGGTGCATTTCCCGTAGACTATTGTTTATGGACATCGCAAAAGTGAGTTAAATCTTCGGTGCATTTCTCGTAGACTATTGGTGCATACTACGGTTATTCATATGTGTAATTTTTGGTGCATTCCCCGTATATTATTATCGCACCTCATAACGAGGAGTAAGGTAATTATTCGGCTCATATATCGTAGATTATTGCAATAACCAAACCCGAGCTAAGATGGAAATTTCATCTGCAAAGCGTCTCAGGTAATAACGCTCAGTTTCCAATGGCATTGTAATATTTATTTAATAAATATTTCATCAGAAATATGTGGCTTCAGATGTCATAGGTAAGAAGATATATAACTGCTTAAAAATTAAGAGTTGTGTTAAGAAAAATACTCAATATATTAGATCAAATAATTGATTTAATTTATATCGGCTCATCTTGAGCTTATGATTTGCCCCAAAGGCTCCTAATGATGTGAAAACAGTATGTAATATATTTTCAAATGTTAGTTAGTTGTTCAGAGAGTTTGAACGATGGTTATGTTATAGGTTTGCATGTTATAGAAAAGGGATTTGAATTTTTCCAAGACTAAAAATAATCAAATCCAAACCTGGTAATTCAATTTCAGTTGTAGAATCAAATGTTTTATTATATCGAGCACCGATAGGAGACAAGATCTTGTGTTTGCTTTTAAACTTTGATTTCTTAACAATTAAAATTTTACAAACCATTCAATGATCACCATGCAAAATCTTACATTTCGCCCTTAGTGCAGATAATTAGAGCGGTCGGCGTCCTTGTATCTAGTTTTTACTTAAAAGGCAAACACATAAAAAGAAGCTCAGATGACAGGTCAGGCCGAAATCAGAAGCGTTTCATAAATCATCGAAACGAGCACTTATAGAATTCATACTTTTCAAAACATCAAAATGTTTATAAGATTTTTTGCGTGACGGGCGGTAGCACAAGCCAGTGAAGGGCAGAGCGCACACAGGACACAACCTTCCTCCACAGCCGCACTCACGACTATGCAGCGCTACTTCTGCTGGACCTAAAGACTTAAAGACTTAAAGACTCTTCTACATATATGTCTTATTGATGCCAGTACTGATTTTATTTGAACATATATGTACCGTAAGAAAATCTACGAGCAGATGATTTTTTTTAGTTACAATTTGCGTCAGTAAATGAAAGTTGCCCATAAAGAATTATGGCTGTTTTCTGGGGGTGAACCTCAGCTTCTAAGCTTCCCTTGACGTTAGAAAAATCTTTGAAAGTGAGGGAAATCGACGAATTTTGCAACTGCATTAGAGGCTTAAAATAATTATTTTGTATTACTTTACTCAAATACAGAGCACAAAATTTAAATAAAGTCGAGCTTATTTGCATATACATGTGTGCTGTTAATGTTTCCAAATTGTTTCATTCTTCTTAAATTTTTTTCATATATGTATAAAAATTTAATATTTTGCAAGATAAATACAGAAAATAAGTGTAGAGTGGAGAGTTGTTGCAGAGATGTGCTCTTACATCAGCCTTATATTCACGCCTTGTATTCACGCCTTGTATTCACGCCTTGTATTCACGCCTTATATTTACACCTTATATTCACGTCTTATATTCACGCCTTATGTTCACGCCAAATATTCAAGCCTTATATTCACGCCTTATATTTAAGCCTTATATTCACGCTTTATGTTCACGCCTGAAAATCATGCATTACGAAAACAAAACAACAATCTTATATAAGATTTTGCTAAGAACAAGAGAGAGTAAAGAACCGTTTTATGAGCATATCTGTGTACGATCAGAATTAGCTAAGATAATAAAGCAATTCACAGTTATCTCCCCCACCTACCATACAGCCACCATGTCTCAACTTAGTGATCGTATGTCTCATTAAATGTCCTCAGCTTTATCTCAAAAATTAACAATCTCCATTTCCATACCTCTTACTGTAGGCAAAAAAGCAGTGCTACCAAGAGTTTTTCATGAACAGAAGTTACATAAATGTTGCAAGAATGAAAAACATTTCCCAAAAATTCCTCTCATACTCCCGTATCCAGGTTACCACATCTTAATTTGTTCTCTACATCTCTGCTCCAGTCGCAGACAGACACAGTCGCATCTCGAGCAGTGGATCTGTGCAAGAAATTCTACTCGCACCCCCGTATCCAGGTTACTACAGCAAATAAATTTGTTCTCTACAAAAATATCTTTGCTGCAGTCGCAGACACAGTCGCACCTCGAGCAGTGGATCCGTGGAAGTGAACTGAAATTTACATGCCATTACCCTGAAGTCGGCACTGGAGTCCAGGAGGCCGTAGAAGGAATCTTACCATTGATGGGTTTCCTTTTGCTTGGCCTGCTCAATCAGGGAACGTCTTCGATTCCTTGCAAAAGCCTATTGAAACTAGCACGACCGAGACCTTGCTCGTGAAAGGGGTGGATCTCCAGCGAACGACTCAACATAAGGATCCAGGGCTTTGAATCTTTATATATATACGAGTATTTTCACTTAATTGGGCCGCAAGAAGTCGAATGGTTTCCTTGCGCTTTGTGCTAAACAAAGCAAGATATCGATCGTCTTTTGCATCCTTGCATTAGATCCAAAGCGTCTCCATTACAGTAACTAGTCGGTATTTTATATATGTTATGTACGACAGTGGTGGCGTACAATCAATTGATATCGTAGATAGTTCAGATGACCCCCATAGTATAAATATCATACTGTATATGGTATTTGCTGTATACATTACATAGTTGGTATGAACGACGTAGAAAATATAGAGAGTATTTATAGTATACAGCTTATGGCATAGATAAAGATGATGCAGAACATAAGGATGGAATAGAAAAAAATGAGAGGCACAAAACGCCCTTGTGATCTAGCTGCCTTGCGATGACATGCACGGCGTATCACAGATACCGTGAGCCACAAAATGCATTAGATTCTGTGGGTTGAGTTTGTGTGGTGCAGGTCGCATTATTTCTGACCTCACTGACCATTGTTATGGTAGGTCTTTGCTTGGTGAATGATGATGAAGTAATGATAGTTAAACGATAGTAGTTATGATAATTAAATAATAATAGTTATGATAGTTTAACAACATTAGTTATGATGGTCAAACGATAATAGTAGTGACAGTTTCACAATTATACTTATGACAGTTATAGGATCATAGTTATGATAGTTAAAAGATCATAGTTATGGTAACAATAAAAACGAAAAATACCGATATATATGATGATCATAATTGAAACGAAGAAATGTATCCAGTATTCAATTTCTAAACGGTAATAGTGAATATGAGATAATAGAATTAACAATATAAATATGACAAATACATGATAATTAATACATTAACGAGCAAAATAATAATATTCTATTATTGTAATTAGCGTTTTGAGATTTGTAATGACGTAACTCCGTTTGATCTTGCAAGAGACATATATTCTGTCGTAATGAATTTGCTGAATGAGCACTTTTGTGTTCTCTTTTCATCTGCCAGCAGCCAAGAAGCGCCTCACAAATTAATTTGGATCTCAGTGCATCATGAAGCTGCACATGAAAAAGACTGAGTTTCCTTCATCTCTGCGATGCTACAACAGCTGCAGCAAGACACAGACTCACCTAGATGCACCGGATGCTTTTTTATGTTATTTTTCGTTTCAGGTAAATTAAGATTATATTATACATCGGAACATTTTTATGTTATTTTTCGTTTCAGGTAAATTGAGATTATCTTATACATCGAAACACTTTTATGTTATTTTTCTTTTCAGGTAAGCAAATTTTATACGTTATTTTTCATTTCAGGTCGATAAATTCGTTATG
>VCRD01000989.1:30494-98910 GCA_006783055.1 Trinorchestia longiramus | reverse complement strand
CCAATATATTGGCCCTTTGGCACTGCATTTTGTGGTGATGAGCTTGACTGTGGTGGTGATAGCTACGGTGGTGATGCACTGAGCGTCACCATTCTATTTCCCTTTCATCACCCTCAACTCAACAAAAAGGTTCAACAATAACCATAAAATTCAAGTCTCTTCAAGGTCATGTTCACCAGGACAATGTTAACCAAGTTTTGACGGTGATTTTCGGCTTTTATTTTTATTCTTTCAGCGATACAAACTCACTGCACCAACCTACATGAACGCAAAACCTTTGTCTGTGGCGGCCGTGAACAAATTTTTTTTTAAATTTGCAATTGAAAATTGAAAATTTCAAAACGTTGGAGAACTTTGAACCCGTAAAGCAGTTGCTAGACGCTGTTTTGGGCACAGCAGCGAGAGCTGTGAGCTGCAGAGCAGTGTGTCATTCATGTGAAATATTTGAGTAACGTACGCATCATATTTGTTTTTGTAATATCTCATCACGTATTTTTGCGAGTAAATCAAATTCTGCAATCCCTCACCGGTATTCGCTGAAAATAATTCCCAGCACGAGCCGACAACCGGTGGGTATGTCGGACCTACACTAAAATGTTACTTTTCACAAGATTGCAGGCGCCTCTTTGCTTGCTTCTTTATATTCCCCTCAGGCTAGCAAGAATCTCCGAGCAAACAGAGAACTCTGCGCTGAAAAATAGACCCTCTCTCTCCTGGAGCGAAGATTAAACTGGTCTTCCCGCGTCCATTCAGCGAGACAAAGAAGCGAGTAAACAGGATACCGCCTTATGGCCCCACTGGTCTCCCTTGAACGCCTTCGAGACCTCCACTTTTGCTCGGGCGAGCATACCACAGACAGGCACAATAGACAGCTGATCAAATGTGCTGTAGTTTGCAGTGTTTTATAATCATGCACTGATCTAAGATTTGATACAGATCAGTGACTTTAATCCCTGAATATTAGATGTTGATATTTATTTATCAACAACGTTTATTTTTTGTGCAAGACGCTTTTAATACTTTACGTACAACCTTCTGCATTTTTCTCTTTCTAACTACTACATAAGTATAATGTTTTCATTGAAAGGCATTTTTACCGAATCACATAACATGATAAGAAATAAATTACCGTATATTGGTAAACTCCAAATGAAAGAATGCCTGAAATAAATGTTCGTAGTGCCTGCATGTTTGCATATTGAACTTTGAAATCTTAAAAAGTAATACTGATTTTTAAAAAGGCACATATTTTTTACACATTAGACCCTCAAGCAGTGGCTCCCAGAGCCCGTGAAATAAGACTTCCCTTCTTTAAAAATCTGCTTTAGAATTTTACGGAAAACTCACTGCCTCTTGAAGCCAAATTTCCAAATTTTTTATGATAAGATATACAAAGGCCTTCTAAAAGCACTTCCGCCTTCTTGAATTGTGCACTTCAGTCTGGTAAAATTCAGCATGTCAGACTTTCAATTTTTATACACCAGCTTTGTGTGAAGCGTTGCCTTGCTTTTAATTACGGTGCCTTAGTTCTGAAGAAAAGAGGTTCCTGAGTTTTCTTACATTACCCAATCCACTATATAATAATACACAGTTTTTACGTGCTTGCTTGCTTGGTCCGTCTCTCTGTCACGCTCTTAAGGATTTAAATAGGAGAAAATTCGTCTGCTGAAGAAAAAGATGCGATATCATGAAATTTCATCTCTAAACTACGATAGCATATATAGTTTTTGGAATATATACTTGAAAGCCGAAATACTGCATTAGAGTTTTTGATCCTGGTGTACATAAGCTATTTCGCATATTTTTCCTGCTGAATTTCTTCGTAGCAGTTGAAACTTCGTGCGGAGTAGAGACCAAATTTTTGGAGTAGAGGCCTCTGGTTGGGTCACTGCAGGTAGTCACGATACGGAACCCACTGCTGGGTCATTACAATTTTTTGCGCCCTTGCAAGATGGGGTAAACATTTGTTTAAAAGGTAGCATAGATACGGTCTTCCTCTACTTAATGACTGCATGTTTCTACTTCAAACTATGCTATTGGACCAGCACCTTTACATCGACTGCTTCATCCAACGGACACACCGTGAGTCTCTAAAAAGACTGCTTCACTTTGAAAAGTAGCTTGGTACTACTGGATTTGATAATATCATTCTTTTGAGCGTGGTACATGAATTGCTATATCTTTGAGTTTTCGATCCTGTTGTGCATAAGCTATTTCGGATATTTTTGCGAGCAAGTGCCAAGAGCTCTGCTTGCTCTTCTGCCTTAGCAGTTTGCTGAAAGAAGGCTTTCCTTATCATCAAGTCATCAACTATCTGTGGTAGCCCAAAATAATGACCAGAATATAACTTTTCTCAACGGCAAGATACTCCTGAACGGCCTTAATATCGTAGGAAGGGGATATGCCGTATCATCTACAAGTATGTTTTTGGATACAAATTGAATTTGAAAAATTCATTAAAACAGTGGAAGAAACCCCAGAACGAAGGAAACGCAGAATGGCACACGAGAGGAAAAGAAGGCAAAGATCTCAACAAAGTACCAGTAATACAGCCAATGTTCGAGCCATGGATGCTAAGCTCAAGAGGAGAGCTATCTCTCAAAAAACTTACCAAGAACGCGAAGCAGGGAAGGACTGTGATCGTAGAAAAAAGCGTCTAAAGAGGCAAGCTTCGTCGAAAGAACGCAGTGAAGAGAGAAAAAAGATAGATAGTGCAAGAAAAGCTGAAGTATGTGCTGTGATGTCACAAGAAGAAATAAAAGAAAGGAGATGATTAGAAAGGGAAAGATTTGCGGAAAGGACAGCCATGTCACAAGAAGACTATAACGAAGAACAAGAATTGAAAGAGAAAAGTTTGTGGAAGAAACAGCTAACATGACGCAAGAAGACTTGCACGAAAGGGAAAGAATTGAAATTGTTGGAATTGTTGTTCATTGGCTTGCAGCACTGAAGTATATTATCATAGAATCCCTGTTGTCATTTTTGACGGCTTGGTACACTAGTCTACATATATAATAGACAATGTATCTCCATCTCTCTCTCTCTCTCTGTATCTGTGTGTGTCCGTCCCATTATTTCCTATCTATTACTGAAGAAATATTATTGAACTGAAATCAGAACGGGTATGCATGTATTACAAGCATTGTATTGTGGATACCAAAGCCGACCGATGACTATCAAGTACTCATTTTTTCCGTTATTAAGTTTCTTATCTTACACGACCATGTTATCGGTGAATAAATACATAATGGAAGCTCTGTATATATTAATGAAAAATATTCAGAATCTGATGGTACCACGGGTAAAACTGAAAAATGTATTTATTTCATAGATCCTTAATTTGGTCACTTTTCAATCACGGAATTTTTACGGGTACTATTTAGGCCATGTTATCGGTAGATAAGATGCAGTATGCAGTATATATACATATATATATATACATATATATGTATATATATGTATACATATATACATATATATATATACAGTATATATACATATATATATGTATATATATATATTAATGAAAAGTATTCATTTAAAATACAATAATTCGTCGTAAATCTTCAATGTATTTATCTTTATAATTAACTAGTGCAATGTGTACCAGCAAAATTCAGCATCTATGAAGTAAAATACATTTTTCATTTTTACCCGTGGTGTTATCAAAATCTAAATATTTTTCATGACTGTATACAGAACTTCCATTTTCTATTTTATATAGCAATAACAGGGCCGAGTGGGAGAGGAAAGCTAATAACGGAAAAAATGGTGCGTTTTATAGTGATCCGGTGCCTTTGGTACCGACAACACAATGCATTGTGTTGTCTAGTGCAATGTGTTCTCGTTAACTTTGCCACGCGAGCAGCATTGCTTCGTCTTGCCATTTCGCGTTGTTTCGTCCGATAGTCTTTGTCTTTCTTGCTGTCGAAGTCTTGCTGCTTCTCTCTTACGGTTGAACACGTTTCTATCCATGTTGGCCTTTTCTGCCTGAATTTTATTCTGAAATATCCTCTATTATCTCTACGGGGCAGCAACCGTAGTCGAGTGGTATGCGGCCCGTGTTCTGTATCGGGTCTCTGCTTGTGCAGAAAGACTCCGTGCGGGTTCGAAACCCGGCAATGAATACGAGCTGTTTCTCGTTTCACGCCGTGAGCTCGCACTTATCGGTAAGACCTCAACTCATCGCCCATGGACACATCCCAGGATCGTCGCATGGAGCTCACCATCATCCTTACTCTAAGAATGTTAACCTTAAGAATTTAAAAACCAATGTACTAAATGTCTATGTACTGTGTACTTGATTGGAAATAAAGATTGTTTGTTTGTTTGTTTGTTCTTTAAAGCTTTTCATGAAAATCACACTTCCGAAACAATAACTCAATTTCCAAAATCTTTGGCCTTATACTAAGTGGTAGCAGGTTGCTGGTCAAACTAATTTAAAACATTGTTTCCGTATTATCAATTATAAATATCAAAGCATCATGATGAATTTCAACAGAAAAAGATCCAAACAAAATTTCTATTTGTAAAAATAAACCGAGTGTGTATTCTAGATGCCATAATACAAGTGAAAGGGAATTGAATTGCCACAGAAAAATAATGCAATAGAATGATTTCTTGTGTTTCTTAAGCTTTATCCTCGTTGCTATCAAAACTATAGATTAGAAGAGTGTGACACAGGGACAGACGGACGCGGCTCTTATTATAGTATAGATTCCAAATTGGTCAAATCTAAATCGTGGGATTTCCACGGGAACTGGCTAGTACATTATAATGTTCTAATGGAACTACATATATACTAACCCATAGTTTGTTGCTTGCTTGCTTGGTTCGTCTTTCTGTGACGCTCTTAAGGATTTAGATGAGAGAAATTTGGTAGGGTGTACATGTATTGTAAACATTGTATTGTGGATACCAAAGGCACGTCCTTCAATGTGGAGACTCCTTCGCAAAGCCCGCGTCACTGGTAAATCAAACGAAAAAATACGTTAAAAAACACGGGAAATTTTTCACTTGTGAGTTTACTTACAATATATCAAAAGTGAGGCGTCTGAACCCCTCAGCAACGTAAGCTCATGCATTGCAACCACCTGAAAACCAGCATCCAACGAACCATCCTCCAGTTCCAAATCAAAACAAAGCAACCGTGAAAAATGAGATGATCCGTCCATGACATTTTTTCTCTTCCAGAAATAGGCAGACAAAATTTCAAATGGAGCCTTGGATTCCGCCTGTAATACGTCTGTTATTGCTGCTGTTCTATTCACTGCTGTTCGTAACTGCTGTTCCAGTTACTGCTGTTCCAGCTACAGCTGTTCCAGTTACTGCTGTTCCAGCTGCTGTTGCAGCTACAGCTGTTCCAGATACAGCTGTTTCAGTTAATGCTGTTCCAGTTACTGCTGTTCCAGTTACTGCTGTTCCAGCTACAGCTGTTCCAGTTACTGCTGTTCCAGTTACTGCTGTTCCAGTTACTGCTGTTCCAGCTACAGCTGTTCCAGTTACTGCTGTTCCAGTTACTGCTGTTTCAGTTACAGCTGTTCTAGTCTCTGCTGTTCCAGCTACAGCTGTTCCAGTTACTGCTGTTCCAGCTACAGCTGTTCCAGCAACAGCTGTTCCAGTTACAGCTGTTCCAGCTGCTGTTTTGCTAATTATCAACGCTCCCTCTGATCAGAGGTTGCGTGGGTCGATCAAAAATAATGAGAATTAATGCCCCCAGAAAATTATGCACTCATTAGCGCTTTAATTTGCCGTTTAATTGAACAGCTTCTTTGTAAAAGCCAGTAAAGTATCTAGGATACAAACAGGGCAGTGCTGTGCTCGAGTACATCTCGCGCCGTATCATGGCTACGTACTCATCTCCACAAGCCCAAAGTTGGATTTTTAGCTTGAAACTTTGAAGAAACTTGAACCGAGAAAATGACTGTGGATGCCGACTTTCTGAAGACTTCACGAGTGCGAAGAAAGCGTCGCATATATGCCAAAGTTCCAACTTTTAAGAAATCCACCCAAAAGGTTTTGATTAATAAATAATTAGTAGACCCACATGTGAAAATTCGCGTGTTTTTTACTGAATTTTCTCGTTTGATTTGCGGGTACACACGGGCTTTGTGCGGAGTTTTCATATTGAAAGATGTCTTTAGTATCCACAATATAATGCTTACAATACATGTATACCCTACCAAATATTCTCCTATCTAAATCCTCAGGAGCGTGACAGAGAGACGGAACAAGCAAGCATGCAAGCAAGCAACAAACTGTGTATTATTTTATAGTGGGATAAGTACTGTCACGCTTGAGTCCCAGTGACGCTCGCCAGCCGTAATTTCCGAGTGAACGACAATTGTATCTTTTCTTCTGGTGCTTGGTGCGAACGAATTAGTAAATAATTATTATATATTCACTCCTTAAAGGGTCCATTCATCTAACAGCAGCACATCAAAACATTAATAGAATGAGAGCAATAATACAATATTACTGAACATGAACAGTGATGCAAATTGTGATGACAATAAAGAATAACATGAGTGACTTCAATATCGGTATAGAAACAATGTTTTGTTATCAGAAGATCAGTAATAATTTTACAAATGTTTGACAATTTAATTAGGAATTGGGTTTTTTAATATTATGCTTTTTGCAAAGTTTGATTAAAAACAGAGGAGCTAAGACAACCACTTTTGTCCATATAAGAATATAATAGAATTAGGTGATAGAAACAAGTCTTTTGGCCCATTCTTGGGCCGGTAACCAAGTCCCATGCCGTAATTCTAGCCACCGATGGTCGTACACAAACCGACCACGGCGGCAGCCGTATCGCAAGCGGGTTCACTCACCAGTTGACCAAGCTGGTGGATACTATAATTTTATTAACTTGAAATAAAACAATGAACCCTAAAAATATTCACACATATGCATATATATTTAATATGAGTGTATACATATCAATAAATAAATAAGTATGATACTTTTAGGCTTCAACCTATAATGTCATTTTCAAAATGTAGAAAGAAAAATTAAAAATAAACTACGAATTCAGCAAGGAAACATTGTTAGTAAATAAAGAAGCGATAAGTGCAAAATAAGCCTAAAATAATAGTAGAGGCTGGGCATATTGTGTATTTTTTAAAACTGTCTAAAATACGGAGATCTAAAAAACTAGACGCTGTGGCGATTACTTTAAAATCATTAAATTGAACAGGAAGGTGGCACTCTGCATTGAAATTCCTTGGTCTAAAAGGGATAAAGTTGAGGATCTATGAAATAAAATACATTTTTCAGTTTTACCCGTGGTAGTATCAGAACCTGAATATTTTTTATCAATATATACAGAACTTCCATTCTATATCTTATCTACTGATAACATGGCTGTGTAAAAAATAAAAGTTATTAACAGAAAAAATTGAGCATTTTATAGTGATGCGGAGCCTTTGGTATCCACAATACAATGTGGATAATACATGCATACCCGTTCTGATTTCAGTTCAATAATTTTTCTTCAGTAATAGATAGGAAGTAATAGGACAAACACAAAAAGAGAGAGAGAGATATACTGACTATTATATATGTAGACGAGTAGATCCACACGTGAAAATTCAAGTGTTTTTACTGATTTTTTTTGCTTGATTTGCCAGTGGACGCGGGCTTTGCGAAGGTTTCCACATTGAAGGATGTGCCTTTGGTATCCACAATACAATGCTTACAATACATGTATACCCTTCCGAATTTTCTCCTATCTAAATCCTTAAGAGTGTTACAGAGACATGGACCAATCAAGCAAACAACAAACTGTATGATTTTATAGTAAAACTATTGCCTTTGTATATTATCTACAGTGTCAAACGGTCTTACAACAACATTATTAGAAAATAGATGATTGCAGTTATTGGAGTTAGTAGTTATCTGGTTGGTTTCTGCTGTACTGTTCTATGATATAAATATGTATACATGCATATCAGTATGTAGATGTATATACACATATATATATATAAACAAATGAGTCCAAATTTCTGGGTGTGCAACCGTTTTTTTTGTGATATGCGTTACCACAGATTCGTAATCTTAAGTTGAGCTTCAGAACTTTAATCTCCTAGGCCCGTGTAGCGCTCACGCAGTATGAGGAGGCGTTACAGTGCCAGTCCTGCATAAAATTTCTTAACTTTTCTGTGGCCGCAATCTCATTCGAGTCACCTGTGTTTCTTTGATCTCAACTGGGCCATGAGGCTGTCAGCAAAAAAGTTCAGTTATTTTTCACGCTTAGAAATCGCAATATAAATTGTACTGACGCAAAAATTTTGAATAAATGAGTAGAGACTCAAGTATGTAAGCGCACACCCGCAAAGCATCTCAGCGTATTTGCCTAGCTCAAGTGCGATGAAGTTGTACTTGTATGAAACAAAAAAGCTCGGCAGTTTCTGACAATGTCAGGCTCAAATGCTCATTTTTAATTTTCACATTTTAAACAAAAACTTTTTAAAAAATCACAATTTTTGCTTTAACTCAAAAGCCTCAAATAGCAAAGTGCAACTAGAACTGTATTTGTACGTTCAAGAAAGTAAACTACAACGAAAAATTCTTGCAAATATAAAAAACACAATAGTGATGTAAAAAATTACTGTACGACTTAGATTGAACACGAACTATTTTCAGAAGTCGTATGGGATGCAATTGCAACGTGAGGGTATTCAGATGTATCCTGAATCTCTGTATTGTATTGTATTGTATTGTACCACTGCTGAGATCACTTTTGTTGTGGCTGATGTGGGTAAACTAGGAATATAATAATAACAATAATAATAATAATAACCTCCGTATTGTGTGATATCCTGCAATCAAAAATAGTAGAGTTCAACTGTCCTTGTTGTGTCCTGCAGCACTTGCTGTGTCTTACAGCTGTTGTATCCTGCAGCACCTGCTGTGTCCTGCACTACTTGTTGTATCCTGACACCTGCTGTTTCCTGCAGCACCTGCTGTGTCCTGACACCTGCTATTTCCTGCAGCACTTGCTGTGTCCTACAGTACCAGTTGTGTACAGTATCCCGCTGCCGACATGGTTGACGCGGCTAGAAATACGGCATGGGATTTGGGTAAAACAACCGAATAATTATCGAAGTAATTATCTGACCCAAGAATGGGCCAGAAGATTCGTTCCTATAGCCTCATTCTATTCTATTCTTGTGTCCTGCAGCACTTGCTGTGTTCTGACACCTGCTGTTTCCTGACACCTTTGTGTCAGTCTCACGGGGCTGCGCTGGTCTTGTAAGCTAATGAGGTAAAAAATGCTACGCTGCAACGAGGACTAATTAAAGAGCTAAGGCCATCTCGTAATTCTTGTTTTGTCGACGCTAGTTTAGTATTGAGGTCAGCGGCCAAGTTATACGGTACATATGCGTGTCTGGAGACCTTACCACAAATCGAAATTACCGTATACCGAACCCATGACAGCATGTAATAATAGAATACGTGTTCCAAAAAAACCCTACAGACATGTCTCCCCTACATGACGTGAAAATAGTCACCGTAACTGTGGTTTCAATGGAAAAAGATTTACCGTATAACGAGGACTTATGCCAGGCTGCCGCTATTAGCGATACCCTCATCACGATGTTAGCAGGTATGCTTTGCCTATTTGCTGCCATAAGTAATTCTTTTTGTTCCTCATTCATACTCTATTAATAATCCCAGTACATCTCCAGCTATCTTCTGCAGTTCTATTCAGATCTGACGTACTAGTATTTTGATCCTCCTCGAGTAATTCCGAAGAGAGTTTAACTGAGTAGTTTGACCGTTTCTAGTTATTTATTCAGTAAGAATAGACTCAACCACTTATTCATGTCAGTACACAAGCACTGTTGTCAGTAATCATATATCTATTTATTTATCATCCAACATAACAAACGGTTCTTCTTCTCACTGTTGTCACACTGCAATGCTCTTTGGTGATTGCGTATAAAATATTCATGATGTTTATTTCCTTCAGATACTCAAAAAAATGTTACAGTATTGGCTGCGAGTTTTTCGCTCCAGAATATTAGGTTCAGTATTGCTTGTTTTTATACTAGCATAATTACGATATATTATATATTAATATAATATGTAATCTATTATATGTAATATAGATATATTAGCGCAATATATTTACGAGTGCAGGTCCAGTATTGTTTGCTAGCACACAACACACACAAGAGCTCTTATTTATAGCCGTGATCCTCGTTACGTTTGTGTTTGCTGAGCATCATCAACCTAACGAAGCCAACTGAAGACGAAGTACTCGCTGTAGCATACGAGGGTTAACTCGAAGCATTTGAGGGTCAAAGTCGGATATTCAAGGACTAACTTGAGGCATACGAGGGTTAACTCGAAGCATTTGAGGGTCAAAGTCGGATATTCAAGGACTAACGGGAGGCATTCGAGGGTCCACGTGAGGCATTCGAGGGTCAAAGTCGGATATTCAAGAACTAACGGGAGGCATTCGAGGGTTAACTCGAAGCATTTAAGGGTCAAAGTCGGATATTTAAGGACTAACGGGAGGCATTCGAGGGTCCATGTGAGGCATTCGAGGGTCCACGTGAGGCATTCGAGGGTCCACGTGAGGCATCCGAGGGTCCACGTGAGGCATCCGAGGGTCAACGTGAGACGTTCAAGGATTAATGTGAGGCATCCGAGGGTCAACGTGAGGCATTCAAAGCTCCACGTGATGTACATATTTGAGGGTGAGGGGGAGGCGTATGGGGGTCAATATGATATATAGTACGGGGGATTGCGCGTGAGATTTTCAGTGTCGAAGTGAGGCTTTTAAACTTAAATTATGAGTTTTGAACGCAGAATTTTAGGCTTTGAAGTCTTGAAAAAGTAGAAGCTCCAGGTCAAACTTACGAGGGCAAAAATGTCCCTCAAAAAAGGAACAAAATTCGTGGGCCATGCTAATCCATCCATTCAGACTCAGGTCTTCAAATGAAAAATCACAAATTGATTTTTACAATTATGATTATTGTTAATTTGTTTTCGACTGTTGGTTTTTGAATTTCTAAGGGAACTGGAATGTAACTTGTCATATGTTGCTTGAACTGATAAGCAACACGGTAGGTAACACAGCAGGCAACACAGCAGGCCACACAACAGGCAACACAGCAGGCAACCCAACAGGCAACACAACAGGTAACACAACTGGCAACACAGCAGGCAACAAAACAGGCAACACAGCAGGCAATACAACAGGCAACACAGCAGGCAACACAACAGGCAACACAGCAGGCAACACAGTAGGCAACACAGCAGGCAACACAGCAGGCAACACACACTGAGCCAGTTGCCAGCTGCAGAGAAGATGCAGATGACGTCCAACAACCGCAAAAGTTCGAGCAAATTTCCTTAGACGACACGACTTCCGTGGACTCAAGATAAATTGTCTGATTAGCATTTCTTTACTTAATGCAGAACTTTGCTTGTCAACTTAACTTCTAGGAACTAGAAGCAAATTTTAGTGGTAATAATACAAACGACGGCTCCCTTTTTCGAAACAAAATAAACACGACTTGTGGAATTTCTCCCTCCACTAACTCTCCTTGAGGCTCGTTGTTGCAGCGCAATAAAAGTTTAGTTGTTGGGTGAGAATCAATTGAAATTGCGTGTTGATGCTCCAGCCTGTAATCTGTAGACCTGAACACAGTGAGTGACAACATGAACAGTTCTTACATGTAGTCGAGGTGTAGAGAACATGCAAAATGAGATTACTACCCCAGGACAGTAGAATTCTTTGCAGGTATAATTGAGAACAGTATTAGGAGATTGAGAACACGATTGTAAGATTGAAAATATTATTGTCAAATTAAGAACACTATTATAAGATCGAGAACATTATTGTAAGATTGAAAACATTATTGTAAGGTTGAGAACATTATTGTTGGGCTGGGAACATTATTGTAAGATTAAGATCATTATTGTATGCTTGAAAATACTATTATAAGAATTTGAACATTATTGCAAAGTTGAGAACTTTATTGTAAGATTAGGAACACTATTGTAGGATTGAAAACATTATAAAGACAAAATTTTATACTCCGTTATATATGCGCAGCAATTTATGCTCCTGATTGGACATTAGTTCAAATAGATAAAAATAAAATAAAAAATCTTTATGACAATACCTCTGATTCAGACGTTACTCAGATGTAAAAGCATTGTTCTCATTGTGTCATACAACAACTCTGTACATCGTATCTCATTTCCTCACTTCCTGAACACACTTTCGAGTGTACATGTAGGTCTCTCTACCCAAAGATGACAGCAATTTGAATCCAAATATAAAATCCATTATTACAAAATCATAATTTCAAAATGCTTTCGGATGACAGCAATTTGAAAACAAATATAAATCTTCTTTTCACGAAGTCACAATTTGAAAATGCTCCCGGATGACAGCAATTTGAATATAAATATAAAGCCTCTTTATACGAAGTCACAATTTGAAAATGCTCCCGGATGACAGCAATTTGAATATAAATATAAAGCCTCTTTATACGAAGTCACAATTTGAAAATGCTCCCGGATGACAGCAATTTGAATACAAATATAAAGCCTCTTTATACGAAGTCACAATTTGAAAATGCTCTCGTCTTCCCTCTACATCGCGGGCGCTGAGTTTCATCAGTAGTCAGGGCACGACTTGAGACACTTTTGCGTGGATCAATGAAACTTGGAGAGGCCAAGTTGAGTAAAGAGCAAAATACGGCCGTCAATTTGTCAGGATTGGCTTGGTCCGTGAAGTGAAATATTTGTCCTTTCGCTATAACAACATTGCATAGAATATTAACCCTTTCGCTACCGAATATTTTTTATAGACATGCAGCTTTTCCTGTGCTCAAACTCAGTTCATGTTTGAAAAACATCTGAAAAATAATTTTGAAAATCTCAATTACATGGGTAAAATAATAGGCATACAAATATTTTGGGATTAATTATCTCATTGGTATTTTACAGCGGGACATATTCCTCTACTGTCTGTGAATCTTTGTGTGGGGCATAGTATCCTAAAGGTAGGGAATAGGTTAAAATATGTTTACAAACCTAGTTAGTTTAATGCTTTCAGGATTCTTGATTGCCTCCACTGCACAGATTCATTTTAAACTACAAGTTTGAGGCACAAAGACACGTACCGTCGGCGCCACTCTTGAGTTAGCTGCAACTATACCACTACTCGTACTGAGCTATGGAAATATTCATTATTCACCAGCCTTCAAATAATTATTAAATATGTATGCACTTACAGTGTTTTCATTTTGTTCAATACCTAAAGGTCTTTGATAAGATTTTCAGAGTACGGGCTATGGTTCGCTCATATTCACCTTACGTGCTCAAACTTCAGATAGACCAGACGCGCCGTGTGAGCATGAACATCACCTTGCAAGAACAGTTATGAGGACTTGCTGCGTGTAAATGCTGTAGTTTGTAAACTAAATCTTTATTTTTCTTTACTCACGCCGTGAGTGTCAGCGTACATTTAATGGAAAACTCTCCATTGTTCGTTATAAAAGACCTTCAGAACATTTTAAAATTGTTCTAAAATGATGTCATGTCCTCGTGCACTCTCGACCGCCTGCATCTTTTCAGTTCCCGAATTTTCTTCGTCATTTAAAATAAAATATGGCGACAGGAATGAGCCGTTTGGTCCATTCCTAGGCTGCTACCCAAGTCCCATACCGTCTAACGTAAAGGCATCAATCATGCACATGCACTTCAATTATGCATAGATATTTCAATCAAGTGCGTACATGCAAGGATGTCTCGTAAGAAACAGCACGGTTTGTTGTCATGGCATGAGAGTCCTGCAAATTACTTCAATTATATTAGTATGCAAGACTTATTATAACTATAGAAGTTATATACATTCTACATGCAGTACTTCAGAAAGATTTAAGAGTTTCACAAGTAGGCGACAATCAGATTAAAATTGCTAGAAATATTTGTTTCAGTAATCATCTCACGGTCACGAGGTGTGTACTGATCCTAACTATCGTAAACCCTCATTACTCTGCCCCTCATCACCCTGATCCTAAGCCTCTATTACATGAAGAACTCTCATAACAACATTATAGTAGAAGAAGACTCTTATAATATAATAGAAGTAGTTTGCAGAACGACGACTCCTGACCCTTAACTTGAGGGTTGTTGACCCTCAACCTGAGGGTTGTTGACCCTCAACACCCTGAGGCTCCAACAGTTTGACAACGAGGGAAGAATAACTGGAGGGCAGCAATTGAACGTTAAGAGCATACAAGCGTGGGGCTGAACACATCAAAATGAACGAAGAATATCATGAAATTTCGAGGTTTTATTGCATGAAAAATATCTTCGTTTGAAACAGCGGACATGTCTTAGGCTCGCAAGCCATAGCTGCCACTTGCAGTAAAAGAACTTTCAGTGGAAGAACTTTCAGTGAAAGAACTTTCAGTGGAAGAACTTTCAGTGGAATAATTTTCATTGGAAGAACTTTCAGTGGAAGAACTTTCAGTGGAAGACCTTCGAGTAGAAGAACTTTCAGTAGAAGAACTTTCAGGGGAAGAACTTCCAGTGGAAGAACTTCCAGTAGAAGAATTTTCAGCGGAAGAACTTTCAGTCGAAGAACTTTTAGTGGAAAAACTTTCAGTGGAAGAACTTACAGTGGAAGAACTTTCAGTGAAAGAACTTTCAGTGGAAGAACTTCAAACCGACCACCACTGAGGTTTTTAATCTGCCACTGTCACGCCTCAACTCCTGATCCTCCTGCGTATTTTATTCATTTCAAGCATACGCTGATTTTCGTAGTTGTTCTTCATTCATTTATTAATTCATTTATTTTATTCATATTATTCTTATATATTTATTTATATGACTGGCGCAAAATTGAGCGAAGTCACCACCAGGGTTGCAGCCCCAAGCTAAATCCGTGGCCGCAATTTACGAAGCTGATTATCAATTTATCACCCGTCCCCTCAGCCTGCACCTTCCTTCCCCCCAGGCTGCTGGCCCCCCAGGCTGCTGGCCCCCCTCCAGGCTGCTGGTCCCCCTCAGGCTGCTGGCCCCACAAACTGCAACCCCCCAGGCTGCTGGCCCCCCAGGCTGCTTGCTGGCCCCCCTCAGTTTACTGGCTTCCTTGAACTGCTACCCCTGCTATAAGGTTAATTTATACAACCCCTACTGGGGAAGAGGGGTTGGGGGGACGGGGGAGCTGTGGCTGCGTACCGACTAACCTCCTTAATGAGGTCTCCTACTTAGCAGGGCTCAGCCCATCCTGCTTAACCGAGCAGGCTGTCCTCTTTAGCCGGTCTTCTTAAGCCTTCCTACTTAGGGATACCATCTTAATGTGTTTCTCACTGTTGGTTTTATTAATGTGTTGGTCTTAATGTGTTTGTCTTAATGTGTGGCTCAGAGTTGTTTTTGTTATTGTGTTTGTTTTTAAGAGTTTATCATAATATGTTTGTCAGCGTGGGTTTTGTTAATATGTTTATTGTCGAAAAATCACTCTCATATTTCGATTACCTGTTCGTAAACTATGTTTATGAATACAAAATGGTTTCACCTGATAAAAGTACAATAAATGGCAGTGAAATTTAGATTACGCTGAAGTTTCTACGATCATTAGTTACGCAGTTATAAGTATTTGAAAAAAAAGAAACTTTTTTGGCCGACCCTGTATAGTAAGGTCTGTTTGGCGTCATGCATTATAGAAAACATAGAACAAAATTCACCTTTTTTAAAAGGGGATCCTGAAATTTTAATTATAAAATAGAATAGAATAGAATGAGGCTATAGGAACGAACCTTCTGGCCCATTCTTGGGTCGGATAATTACTTCGATAATTATTTGGTTGTTTACCCAAGTCCCATGCCGTATTTCTAGCCGCGTCAACCATGTCGGCAGCGGGATACGAACCCGGGTCTTCCTGCTCGCAAGCAGATTCGCTCACCAGTCGACCAAGCTGGTGATGCAGATATCTCTGTGATTTCTGCATAGAAAAAACAACTTATATAAACATTAAATTTTTATATTTTTAGAGTATGTATTTCAAGTACTGAAGGCACCGGATTACTATAAAATACGTGATTTTTTCGTCACTAGTTTTCTTTTTCTCCTTCATTATGGAAACTTATTCTGGAAAGGCGTTTAGAACTTGAAAATGAAAGAAAGAATTTCATTAAAAAGCACATGAGAATTTTCACATGTAGGTGCATTAATACATAAATGAAACCATCTGTCCATTGCACAGTTTGGTATTTCTTGCTGCAACACTTAGTGTACGTGTCAGTTGACCTGTTAACAGTCACTGATATTATATTCCATCGGTCATTTTATTCTTTTTATACATTTTAACATTTGCTACTACAAAAGATAATTAAAAAATAATACTTACTTATTTAGTCTTCTTCGGACCTCAGGTGGTCGAGAGAATAGCAATGAATCTCCGGCAGCCAAAAAAAATAATGGAAAATGATTGCCTTAAAGAGCGAAAGAATGTTCGTTTAAAAATTTGATGGATTCTTCTCAAAAAACGTGGCGATTTTTGAGATGCATCGGCTTCCACGGGGGACATTTAACAGATTAAAGACTTGAAATACTTGCGCTGTGTAACGCGTTAATGGTTGGCTAATGTCTCTGTCCCTGTCCGTGCCTCATGACCACTGCACATGGAACTTTATTCGTTACTGGTAGAGCAGTAAATATATTCTAAACTCATGCACCTGTATGCCTAGTGCTCAAAGAATAAATGAAATATTTGAGTCATAATGCCAGTCAGTTTGATAGATATCGATAGAATCATCGATAGAAGATCAATAAGTCACTTAGACACCTTATGTCTACCTTCCACTGCTGAGTCTTGTTTGATCAGCTGTCTCCCTGTCCATCAGTCAACTGTCACCCTGTCCATCAGTCAGCTGTCACCCTGTCCATCAGTCAACTGTCACCCAGTCCATCAGTCAACTGTCACCCTGTCCATCAGTCAACTGTCACCCTGTCCATCAGTCATCTGTCACCCTGTCCATCAGTCAACTGTCATCCCATTCGCCAGTCAACAGTCACCCTGTCTATCAGTCAACTGTCACCCTCTCTATCAGTCAACTTTCACTCTGTCTGCCTGTCAACTGTCATCCTGTTTGCCAGTCAACATCACTCCTGTCCACCAGTCAACATCACTCCTGTCCACCAGTCAACATCACTCCTGTCCACCAGTCAACATCACTCCTGTCCACCAGTCAACATCACTCCTGTCCACCAGTCAACATCACTCCTGTCTTTCAAATGCGCTCAACTAAAATTGTGCCTAATATAATAGTTTGCTTTTGTTTACAATGAGCAGAAAGAGGAAAGTCTTAATAACGTTGCAACCGAACGCAGAAATCCAGTAACTTTACTCGTTATCCTTCACATAATTTTCTACTCGCTTCCATCGAAGATAATGAACCACGGGAAAATCACGAAAGTTTTTTCTATAATTTGTACTTTTCATATAATACAAAGTTCAAAAAATAAGTTGCAACATAACGATGCTTGGCAACATTGAAATCACGCTACTTAGCATGACCTTGTAACTGTCCAGGGTGTCCATAAAGTCTTTTATAAAAGTTTCATAAAGTCTCTTTCAAAAACAGGACTCCTGAAACACACAAATTCAAAATTTTATTGAAAAACTTTAATAAACACTGAATACAACAGAACAAATTTGAATAAAATAATCTTATCAATTGCATTTGTAATAAATTTTTGAAATGGTAAAGAGACTTTATGGACACCCTATGCATCTCAGAATGCAAGTAAATGGCTTCTTTACTTTTCATTCCATCAAGTCGGAGTCCGTGTTTTTTTCATATTCTTTCGTTAAAATTTAAACATGTATATTTTTGTGAATGGAAGCGAGTATTCATTGTCATGAAATGCAGTATTCCCTCCATAATTTTATTGAACATAGTTTTCTATGAACTACCTAGTGAGGCTGTCAGCGATGTTAGGCAAACTGCTTAAAATATTTTTTCAGGCCTATAGGCAGGGCCGTGAATTAAATTACAAAAACAACTGCATCATGAAAATATTTCACTCTTAAATCTAAGTGTGATGCCAAACTGGCGCTACACCAGCTGATGGTTTGAAGAGCTGATGTTTATTTCTTTGGTCTTCTTGTATAAGCATCATGAGGGGACCATTACGAACAAAAATTAATAAAAGGTGAATTTTCGTCATCTTAAAATGAATGTCAATGATTCTGCTAAAGTTAACTTCAAGTTATTAATATCAGGAAAATTATAAGTTTGAACTTTGACCATTTCTTCGGCTATTATATTGTATATTGTTAATAGATTTGAGTTATGAGGCTTCACTAAGAAATTACATTTAGAAACACCGTTGACAACTCGGTGCAACTCTACGCTAACAAGTACCGAAACAAACAAAAGCTCTATCAGGGTCCAGACGAGGAGTTAAAACTAACCTGCAACTCATGTGACATAAGATGAATTAGAAGACGATTGGTCTACACGTTAACCCTTTTACCCCGGAGTATATTTCATAATAAGATACTTATGATATATGTATATGTATGTATATATATCATAATCAGACTGGTACATATGTGTGCCATCCGGGGTGAAAGGGTTAACATTTATGTATTCCTTCTCTCAGCAGTACTCAACTTGTCGAAGGTGGGCGTATAAATTCCGTAGACTCTACTCATGGCAACCACACTCCAGGTTCCAAAAGCTACACTCCAGGTTTCAGAAGTAACACCATAGTTTCCAGAAGCAACACCCCAGTTTCCAGAAGTAACATCCCAGTCATTGAGTGTCGAGTTATTTTGCAATCGTGGAAATCCTTCAGGCAATAAGGAAAATAATGAAGAGTTCAACGAGATTTTTCTTCACAGCAATTATTTCACTGCTATATTTAATTGATCATGATTATGACATTGTTACTTACTCTTCGGAAAGAAATACTTATAAATTAGAGCACATTTTTCCTTATTCGTATTTTTAGGGTTAGGTCTAGGTCTAGGTCTAGCAAATCAGCACGAATGTCATTCGGAACTTTTGTTCTCACGCAAAGTCGCAAGCCAAGGAACTCCCATGATGCTATCAGTACCACGACTGTTTTGTGAAAGCGTTATTGCGTTTACTCATTACTTCTTCACTACAGAAGTGCTCATATCACCGAGGTGCTACGTAGCATACTTATTGTTTCTCAACCCACAACGGCTGGTCGATGAAACAGTCGTACTGATGTTGCTATACTTGTTAGTACTGACGTTAAACTTATACACACAGGGTGACCATAAAGTCTCCTATAAAACTCTCTCATAAAGTTTCAACAGCACCTCTTTCGCAAACAGGATCCATGAAACACACAAATTTAAAACAAGAATAAAAACTTTAATAAACACTAAATACAATAAAACAAATGTAAATCAAATATCTTATCAATTGCATTTGTAATAAATTTTTAAAACGGTAAAGAAACTTTATGGGCACCTTGTAGAACTCGGGTAACGATTATAGATAACGGAAAAATACATCATTGGTAGGAATTTGATCTGGTGCTAGTGCTCATCTCCTACAGCTCAGCATTACTGTGTGTTGTTCTGGTATGATGTTTTGCATGTTCACTTATCCGCCAATAACACAGTTTCCTTCAAGTAGTTTTTCAAGTATTCACAGTATTTCTTCAAGTACTATTTCAAATACTTCTTCAGAGGTCTCTTTATGTATTTACCGTATTACTTCAAGTATTCACAGTATTACTTCA
The DNA here is from genome assembly GCA_006783055.1 of Trinorchestia longiramus. Taxonomy (NCBI): domain Eukaryota; kingdom Metazoa; phylum Arthropoda; class Malacostraca; order Amphipoda; family Talitridae; genus Trinorchestia; species Trinorchestia longiramus. The sequence continues at coordinate 79,146 of VCRD01000989.1, read as the reverse complement.
GGTATTTCTGCAAGTTTTCACTTCATCCGTGTTCATCAGATGTTGAAATCTTCAAGTGTAATGAATATTATTGGTTTCAATTCTTCGTTTTTTAATTAGGAATGCTAAGGGAATAATACCCTTCTTAAATATTCAACTTTTCTGTTCAACATCTTAGAGTCTCGAGATATTCGAAATAAAACCCAGGCAACAACTGTTGAAAAAAAATTCACTGTGGGCAGAAATTCGAAGTTTTCTGATCCGTGCTTTATCATGACACATCACGTGTAACTGGTATCATGCAGGCAATTGTTGCACAATTACCATTTTTTTGTTATTTAATGCAAGCAATAAATCGAATAAAAGAGTAGGAGATATTTCATTGCAAAAAATAAAATTCATCAGGTTAAATGAGAAAGGCTTTCCTCACACCAGTGCTTATGAGAACCATTGAAGTATATTTTATAAAAAATTATGTTTAACTTTTCTTCACACGAGCAGACTTTTCATTGAACTTGACACAAGGAAAAAGGCTAGTTCACCTGGCTATGTGAAATTTTGATTGTGCGCCCCGTAGACTAACATGAAACTTTGTTATCTACTCCCACATTCAACATATATGTATAAATAATACCATATGGCACGGGGATTTTGCACTTAGCATCACCAATTTGAACGAATACACCGCGAGAACTGGGAGTTTTTACGCATATTGTGAATAAGTGTTAAGTAAGAAACGAGCAGTTTCATTTGCGTGATTTTGTTCAAAAGTATCACGAAACTTTTCACCAGCAAATCATTCGTTCAATGAGTATGGGACATTTATTGTACAACTGCTTCACTGAGATGTGTCTTTTGCTCAGTAGTGACTGAACTTCAGCTGTTATGATGTCAGCAGTACAACAGCGTGATTTCAGCAGTGCAAGCAGCGTGATGTCAGCAGTGCAAGCAGCTTGATGTCAGCAGTACAAGCAGCGTTGATGTCAGCAGTGCAAGCAGCGTTTATGTCAGCAGTGTAAGCAGCGTTGGTGTCAGCAGTACAGACGGCGTTGGTGTCAGCATCTGTGATCTAGCACCTACACTAGATATAGTCTCCTGACTTTGTCGGCAAAATGGCACTTAATCCATAATTTATTCAAAATCCTTTAGCAATTTTTGCGTAAAAGAGACTCCGTTAAAAACTAGAATAGCAATGTTGATTAAGAAATTCTTTTGTCATTATTATAGCATTTCTTCTTGTTCTTTGCAAAAATACATTTACAAATTGGAGCCCAGTTTTCATGGATTCTAATTTAAATTTCAGCCACACTGGGACACAGCAACGGAGAATACAGGATGCAGCAACATAACTTTCTTTTTTAAATGCATTTTGCTTTTAAAAAAGGAATTTATGTTGCCGCTCATAATATTTTCTATGTTCACAGCCGGAACAAGTACTCTCAATGAAGACAAAAATAAATCACAATTGTCAAAAAGTTTCTCATAATTTTTCCAATTAACGTGTTGAGGCTCTTTGATGGTAAATTTAAAATTAAATCTACAATAATTAAGAATAATTAATTCAGAAATATGAATAAATTATGCTGAATGGGTGTGCAGTTCTCCACAAAAATGAAAACGTGGCACAGTAACTGCATAATTCGTCTTATACATTAATGACCTCAAAAATTAACCCGCGGAATATAACTCCATCAAATAGAGCCAACTTTCATGGCAAACTTTAAAGTTTTCAGATCTTCGTAGTTCTAAAGTTTGCAAACATAACAAGTTTGCTCATCAAGCGTACAAGTTTTTCTAGGCCTGATGAGATTAAGACAATAGTGTTTTGACATCAGTTGTACCACCAGGCCGACTGGGATGTTTCCTATTGTACAGTCGACAGAATTGTTTTGAACCGCTCAAAAAATATCTGCTGTAAAAACATTATCCGGCACAAAAGCTATCTCAAAGCCTCATTTACTAAGAAGCTCACCAGACAAGCAACAAAAAGAAATGTGTGTAAGTCTTGTTTAAATTTTTCCCTCAGTCACAGAAAAAAAAAACTGGAGCTTGTCTTACACGCTTGCGCTCAGCCACAAAACTCCCTCAAGAAAGAGGCCGTGCAGCCAATTATCCAAGCAAAAAATACACAGACGAGGGCCTTCGTCGCTTATTTTGAAGTGAAGATGATACCCTCAATACGGTCATTATTTTATGGCCGGGAGCACGCAGTGGGAGGTGAGCCTATGTATAGTGGGGGCTGTCAGCTGGGGGAGGGGAACTGATATGTGGGAGTATGTGAGGAGTATGTGAGTATCTGAGGAGTATGTGAGTATCTGAGAAGTATGTGAGTATCTGAGGAGTATGTAAGTCTGTGAGGAGTATGTGAAGAGTATGTGAGTATGTAAGGAGTATATGAGGGGAATGTGATGAGCATGTGAGGAATATGTGAGTATGTGAGGAATATGTGATGAGTATGTGAGGAATATGTGAGGAGTATGTGAGTATGTGAGGAGTATGTGCGGAGTATGTGATGAGTATGTAAGGAATATGTGAGTCTGTGAGGAATATTTAAGTATGTGAGGAATATGTGAGTCTGTGAGGAATATGTGAGTATGTGAGGAATATGTGAGTATGTGAGAAATATGTGAGGAGTATGTGAGATATATGTACTGTATTAAGTCCTTATAACATTGTGTGGTTCATAATGGTCATGATGTATGTTCGACAGTTCATATATACTGATGTCTTATACGTCAAACGAGACATGAGTTATACAAGAAATATGTCTTGTATAACTCATGTTTCGTATGTCTCATGTCTCTTATGCACAGCCCACACTACACTGCACTGTCACACTACACTGCACAGTCACACTACATTGCACAGCCCACACTACACTGCACTGTCACACTACACTGCACAGTCACACTACACTGCACAGTCACACTACACTGCACAGTCACACTACACTGCACTGTCACACTACACTGCACAGCCACACTACACTGCACAGTTCACACTACACTGCACAGTTCACACTACACTGCACAGCCCACACTACCCTGCACAGTTCACACTACACTGCACAGTCACACTGCATTGCACAGCCACACCACACTGCACAGCCACTCTACACTGCACAGCCACACTACACTGCGCAGCCACACTCACATGACCAAGCCTCATACTTGAACTAAAGTTCTAGTTTAATCTTTAAATTTTAATACTCTTAACAAATTCAAGGACTAAAATAAACGCAATGCAGTGCTGTAATTTCGGCGCGTGATTTAGAGGAAAATCATAATTGTGTTATTTCTCTATCGAATTTCTTGCACTAAAACTTCTTTTTCATGAAGTAAGTGAAGCCAGTTCACTAATACGAGTATGTGCTGAAATTTATGTTAATTCAAGGCAGAAATAGGCTGGACAAACGATTGTATCAGTGATACTCTCATGCTCCATCTAGATGTGAACCAGATGAAGACTTGATCCAAACAGACATACTTGATGAAGACTTGATCCTAAAAGACATAAATGATGAAGACTTGATCCAGACAAATGTACAGGATGAAGACTTGATCCAGATAGACATACAGGATGAAGACTTGATCCAGACAGATATACAGGATGAAGACTTGATCCAGACAGACATACAGGAGGATGACTTGATCCAGATAGACATGCATGATGTCGACGTGTGCCAAAATGAATGAATACCAACATTAATACATTCTATGTAATCTTGCACTCAAGCCACTGCAAAATCTTTTAGGTAATTAAAATATAAAAGTAATACATTGCGTCCAGATGAAACTTTTTCAACACACCCCTCTAAAACTCCCCCCACACATCCCTCCTAAACTTCCTCCACACACCCTTCCTAAACTCCCTCCACACACCCCTCCTTTACTCCCTCCACATACCCCTTCATAACTCCCTCCACATACCCCTCCATAACTCCCTCCACACACCCCTAGGATTTTACAGATGTAAGACAACGTGCAAATTATGGCTCCCACCCATACAGCACGCAAGTATCATACACGTATCACACACGTCACCCCTGTATCGCTGGTACGTTTATTGTAGGAGCAGCGGTCGAAAAGTATCGCTTGCATCATGAAAAACTGTTTGTGAACACACCACTGAAGAGATGAGGTCTCTCTATAGATCACCTCCCTGTACGTCCATCATACACGACAGCAACAATAACCACAAAAGCCACTCAAATTATTGGCCAACCAGCTAACGAGGGAACCATTATTTTTCCCACGTTTGCCATTGGATTAGAAAATTATTTGCAAGTTCTTCCATTGGCTGCTGAGGCTCGACCGAAGGAGGAGCTTCTGGTTGGTGAATGTTGTTCATTGGTAGCTGAAGGCCTACATGGTCACGGCCTACTGTGTAATAATTTAGCTTTAAATTATTGGGCATGAGTCAAATGGTACAACAAAATGCTTTCTTTTTATGTATTATAATGATTGCTAGTATTTTTGATAACATGCACAACTCGCCATGCAATCGTTCAAATTTATTTGTTTTACTCTCCATGCATGATGACTTTCATGAGGAAAAAGTATTTTATAAATTTAAACATTATTCCTTGAGGAATAGCTATGACGGCACCTATTCGTCATTTCACTGCATGCCGCAGTCTGTGTTTCTCTTTCACAATAATTCAAAGTAAATCTTGTCGACAAATGTTTATTATATACCTTTCTTATATATTATATGATGTCACATAACGTATACAAGCATTTGGTTTATACTGTACACCAACACCTGTTGTATGCTGCATACAAGCACTTGCTGCGTACCGTATATCAACACCAGGTGTATGCTGTATACCAGCATCTGGTGTATACTGTATACCAACACTTGGTGTATCCGACATACCAGCACCTGATGTATATGGCATACCAGCACCTGATGTATCTGGCATACTAGGATCTGGTGTATCTGGCATACCTGCACCTGGTGTATCCGGCATACCTACGCCTAGTGTATGCTGTATAACATCACCTGGTGTATCCGGCATACCTGTTCCTAGTGCATGCTGTACAACAGCAGCTGGTGTATTCGGTATACCACCACCCCGTACATAAAGTATCCAGGATACATGATAAATCCCTGCAATGACGGTGCTGCGACCAGGCAAATGAAATTGGTTCCACGTAGAACTTTTTGTTGATGTGGTTTGGTGCAAGTTGTGAGCTCTGCGTGTCGTGGAAACTTGATGCTGCACAACAGACTTGTTCTGCTCATAATTCTCTACACAAATGATGCAAAATGTCGTCAAAATTTTAATAGAATGAGAAATTGTTAAAATACCAATACTTCTTGTTGATTGTCATCAATGTTTGGTGCGTTTAGTCAGGAATGGACGATGTTTATGTATAGAAGAGGGTTATTTCTTGAAGCAGCTCGTAGAGCATATTTATGAACTTGTGTAACGATATATTCTCATACCCACTCATTCCCCCTCAACCCCTCATACCCTCTCATATCCCCTCATACCCCCTCATGCCTCCTCATACCTCCTCATACCCCCGCATACCCTCTCATATTCCATCATAGTCCTCTATCACCCTTCATACCTCCTCATACCTCCTGGTGAGTGATGAATTCCTGACCAATAAACTATTTTTTACCTAATTGGTTCATTTTAGATTTCTAGGTAAGCAGCTTCTCCCCTCTTCTTTCTTCTTAGCCCTTCTTGACCCCATTTTCCCCTCTTGTCCTATCTTGTCCCTTCATGTCTCCCTCTTGTCCCCTCTTGACCCCTCTTGACCTCATTTCACATCACTTATTCGCTTACCTTCATATTGATGTTGCACAGCAAGTTCACCCGAGTTCAATTAATTACTTAAAAGTCCTTACTTCCTGCCTGAGACTTCAATTCTTATTTTCAGTCTGACTCTTATTTCCAACTCAAGACTTCATTGTAAGTTGCATACAAGCAAGAAGACTGCGTCGAGGGTAAGACTCCATGTCCTCTACATGTGTAACTGGCACAGAACCCTCGCTCCTACACTTGCTTCTGGCCGTCGTCCATGTGCAAGTCCAAAGATACTTTGGGATGTCAGGCGAATTACGTTTTGTCAGCTTAACCCATTAGTGCCAGTCATACTATATATATAGTAGGTGAAGTCCATTAGAAATCATTCACTTTAGTCCCATATTCTAAATGTTTCGTTCTAAATTATTGTAAAATTACACGAAAATGAGTGAAGATAAGTGTCAATTTAGGTAACATTTTCATCAGTCTGAAAATATTTTCGTTGTTAAAGAGTTAAAGAGTAATTTTATCTTCCTGGTAATACTGCAGTAATGTGCTTACCTGATTTTCACTCTGCATGCAATAGTCATAAATGAGTGAAACATTTGTATGACAAACTGAGCGCTCATAATTTTGTGATTGTGTAAAAAAAGTTAGAAACGAATTTCATTGCAAGCCTATGAACTTCAAAATTTTGGCTGTCTATCAGAAGCCTTTTTCATTTCCATACCGTTCCATACATTTTTTAACTACTCAAATGGTGACTAAATTTAACTTATAAGAAATCCTATCTCTCAGATACTGTATGCTGTAAGACACCTGGTCAGTCAACTGGTACCATGACGCACCTGGTCAGTCAATTGGCACCATGTCGCACGTACTCATTCAACTGGTATCATGATGCACCTGGTCAGTTAACTGACACCATGATGCACCGGGTCAGTCAACTGGCACAACCCAGTTGATTTTAAAATGACTCTTTTCTGTTAAAATGAACCATGTTTTGAATACCTTGGAAATTGACGCACATGTTCAATACCACTCATTGACCAATATATTATTCAAATGATTCTAAAACAAAATTTAACGATCGATGGTTATTGATCGTGCAATATAATCTTAGAAGTGCTGTCATTCGTTGTTCATTGAACTCGTTGACACAAATTACAGTCCATCGATACACAGCCCACAGTCCAGCCTGCCCCTTAATTAGTTCCAGCCAATCTACAAATGTTCCTTGATCCAAAGAACTTCTACAACCCAGCCCATTTTCCAGCAGCTTAAGACCCAGTACACTTCATAGTATCTCACTGCTTAGGCTGAATTTGAGTGTTAAAGGACCCAATCTAATTTCTAGTATTCCATGACGGACAACACTTTCCAGTGTTCTAAGACACAATCCATTTTTCTGCATTTCAGAACCCAACCAACTTTCTACTATTTCAAGGCTTAGTACGCTTTCCAGTATTCCAAACCCCAGCCCAACAGTGCTTTAAAACCATACCTCTCTTATTATGCTCCAAGACCCAGCCCATTTTCCAGTATTCCAAAACCCTCCCCACCTTCCAGAACCAAAAGCACCCGCCCAGCCCTCCAGGAGTTGTGTACAGGCTGCCGTGCAGCTGCAGCAACCTCAAGAACCGCCTGCTCTGCCACAGCTACTCCAGCGACAGCCTCGACTGGACCGTGAAGTCGATTCTTCAGTCCAACAGGATGCAGTGAACTGTTATCTGTGTGCACTCTGAAGACCAGGGGATAAGTAATTATTTTGAAGAAAACTGAAAATGTTTGAATAGTTTTGTGGCAATAAAAAAATCAGCTAGTTATGATCTTATTGGCCAAGATATGAACAGGAATTTTTAATATTTGTGTTTTGAAAAAACACAAATAATCTAACTGAAGTGAACTTCGACAAATCAGTGATTAATAATTTTTACAGTGATATTTGAGAAGAACAATTTCCAAATTGTTAATCAGTGAATTTATTGGCAGTATTGTTCTAGTAAATTATTTTGCTCAATTGAAGCTGCTGCTAAATCCTGACTAATAATTGTACCGGGAGTGAAGTCACAAAACAACTAATCAGTGTGAGATTTCTCATTTTTATGAAAACATATCACAGTTACGCATCTCACAGATGAATGTAATTAGAAAATAAGTGAGTGGCAGTGAAAATTGGAGTTTGTGAACTGAATAATTCATTGTTTTATAAGTTTTATAGTTCTGATGGCCATGACCCTGCCGTCGTGTGGACAGGAAATGTCGCTGAGGCCAGCGATGTTCTGCTCGGAGGCCCCACACCGAGACCCAGTCCTCGAGTTGCCCCATGCTGGAGACAGGTCCTTGGAGGCCCTCTCTTCAGACGACGACGTCTTCTGCACCGACATGCCCCAAAGTGAAGCCCCTCCTCTTGCCACGCAGGCAAGTCAGGACCCCCGAACAGAAATGGGCGTTTGTAACGTCAGCCCTTCTGCAGCGTCGCCTTCAGGTAGAAAGGCTCTCACCCCTCGCTCCAAACGGTGCTCATCGAGCGGCCGACCTTCGCCTGCTGCAGGGGGCAGCAGCCCCCGGCTGGTACTGAAAACTTTATCTGATGGGTCTGCCGAGCAGGGAAATCACTCCAAAGAGACGCTTCTGACTGAAAATACGGGATCTCTTATTGTTAACACGGCAAAAAGTCACGGTACAGGTCAGTGGAATTCTGATAAGTCAACTGTGACGTCCCAATCAGCTGAAAACAAAGCTTCACTTCTTCATCCAGAATTTACACCCAACCAGGCCCTGCATAGCAATCTGTGCTTGTTCGAACCTTCGGGTCAAAAAATTTTATCTCATATACCAAAAATTTTGGGTTTTGAGTTCGAAACTGCATCTGTGAATTGTGATGAGGATTGCCTCCGGGACCCCCAGTATATGCCGGACAACTACAACCCCTTGAACCCCTGGCATCTCGCACTGCTAGCTCATCGCTCAGCTGCAGCGCGTGGTCAGTTACACACGAGCCTGCAAAGCACGTCACTTATATGACAATTAAACTAGGTGTCTGCAAATAAAGCACTTTTACTTTTTCCGCCGAGCTTGAATTTCTTCTGGTTGAATTATTTCTTAAAGTATTCGAACTTGTTATATTATGCTTACAAACCAGAAATATATTATGATAATATTATTATGCTTACATCTGTGATAAGCATTAGACCTATGTTTTCGATAATTTTGCTTTCTTCAACTTGCTGAAACACAACTCTAGTCTAACTAAGTAGTTTAACATTTTACCGAGATGAAATTAGTCAAACTTGATTTCTTAAAATTTGGGTTTACATATTTTACCTGCTTTATCTGATCACACATTTCCCTGCTCTTCTGTTGTTGTACAAATGAATTAAAGTGATGATAAATTTAATCATCAGAATGCAATGTTAAGTTAGCTTATATTCGTTCATTATATTCGTATCTTTTATAGGTACGCCTTTTTTTCCAGCGCTTTAAATTTTATAATATCATTTTATTCCTGATGATGATGGGTAGAAACTTCTAAATTTTTCGTATGAATGAGAATTTTAAATAAATCTCTTCGTTTTTATTTATTTGAAGAGGAAAATCATTCAAAAATATGCTGAATAAAATTTTCCTCCTGGTACGAGACTCCCGTTAATAGTAAGACACGTCAACAGTAAGACATCCCGTCTACAGTAAGACTTCCGTCAACAGTAAGACATTCCCGTCTACAGTAAGACATTCCCGTCTACAGTAAGACACACCCGTTAACAGTACCACTCCCGTCAACAGCAGGACACTATTTAATTTTATTTTGAATGAAGACAGGAAACAACGTAAAATGAACTATAGTAGAAATATTTCCTGCGATGCAAAACTGTTTTTATTTTCCAAATTTCCTGATCAAGTTTTGCTTTTACTGTGAAAACAACCGAGTAAGTAATCTTTTGTCTACATTTTTATCTTCTTATAATATTTTACATTTGAAGAAGGAAATTAATGCTTTTTGTTTGTCTGTTTAAAATTTTGCTCCTTTTATGGAGAAACTACAAGTGCATTACACCATATATGTCATTTCTGTACATATATTACAAGTGCATTATACCATATATGTCATTTGAAAGTATAAATTACTAGTGCATCACACCATATATTCAAATGTGTGCATAATTTGATAGCAACAAACTATTTACAAGCAGGAAATTAGCTAAAATAGAATTGCATGAGTTCGTAAGAAATATTTTTCGAGTTTGAACGCATTTTCAAATACCATGAATAAATCAATTCAATTTTAAAAAGGAATTTTCTCTGTTCAACTAGGTTTGTTGGGGGAGTCTGCCCCCTCACATGCTCCCCCACAACTTCCCCAAGGGGTTGCCGACCTCCTCGACCACAGCCTCATCTCTGCCCTCCCCAGTTGTGAAGTGAGTGCCAATTTACTTATTGTATAGGGGCAGGATGAACTGAAATACTTACATCTTGTGCGAGATATTACATATTATTTTTTTTGTGGTATTTAACTAAATAATATTTCTAATGATAAGAAAATTTCATGAGCAATATTTGCCAAGAGCTCCCTAATTATCTATTTGGGCTTTATAAGAATTTTATGAGATGAATACACAGAGAAAGTTGTTGGAGTGTTCCACTATACATTTTCCCCATCTTTCGCCTGAAAATCATATGTTTAATTAGTGTGTCATATATCTAAATTCTAAATTGAACAAAACGAAATTCAAACCAAAAATTTAATAATTATATTCATATAGTGCCGCTTTATATAAATTGAGTTTTTCTTTCTCATTTAAGGAGAAAGAGTTATTATTTTTATATGTTATGTGTGTGAGTCCAAATTAATAATATCATAACGGAGACTAACTTAGACTCACAGTTCAGCTAGTGTTTCATTTTGAACATTAAATCTTCATTGAGTTGTGATATTTCCTTTTGCATCTTCTTCGTAGTTGACAAATAATAATTATATGCATTTTCTCATATTTTATAAGCGGTGTTCTCTAATATTTACGAATAAAATTATATAAAATATAAAGTCTTTAATTAATATTACTGCATTGGAGCATCACCAAACACATTACTCCTCTAGAAACTGCCTTTGTGCTGTAACTGTACACTCTTTATTTATTGTGTATGATGGTTACCATCTCTGTTGAAAAATACTTCACACAAGAAATAGATAATTTCCAGCTCTTCACTCTTATCCTATACGTAAGTTTTATAATAGCCTCAGACCATCAATAAACTTTAGTTTCAATTCTATTGCATTTTGAAATCCCTGAATTGAGTTTCAAAGTCTATGAGAAATTCCTTTCGATATTTTTGAATATTTTTTCTCTAAATTCGATAAAAAATTTGCTACATTAATTTTTTGAGTTCGTGTCGGGAAATTTAGTAGCTTTACCTCTTCAGAGGCTGAAGACGGCAATGCTCTATTCAGATGCTCCAAAACTCGTAATTTTGTGCCCCGAGGTTTTCAGAATCGGATTCAGATTAAGATTTAAATTGAGATTCAAATTAAGATTCAGATTCGAATTCAGATTCAAAGTCAGATTCTCATTCTGATTTAATTCAGTTCAGATTTTCTACCTTGTCGCCTGTGTTCATACACTTAGAATTATAGCATTAACTCAGTTTTGAAGATAGGGAGAAAGAAAGGGCTAGTAAGCCCTTACTTCTTAGTAAGGGCTTACTAGCCCTTAAAAACACAAGCTTTCCATTCAAAAAACACAACAACTACTGCGTTAACAGAGTTGTATTCCCAACACCCTCGTTCCTGGAAATACCATCTTTTTGTTTGCTATACATAATTTGTCTCATAAATGTACACAATGGTCTCATAAATGTAAGATTTTACATTTTCATTAATGAATTTCTGAAATAATTTAAAATGCTACATTCCATAGATATTCTTGCGTATTGCAAAAATTAAAATTAAAGAAAGAAATATTTATATAGCAATGACTTCAAAGATTTATGGTTTATCTCGCAAGTCAAATAGAGTGAAAAACTCTATTGATAGCTCTTTTAAAGGGTTAACTTTACTGCAGTTAACTTATACTAGTATTAAGACTCTTTGATTTTTTATGTCATTTCTAAAATTAAGTATAAAATATAAATTTAATCAAAATATTTCAAGATATTTCATTTTTTTTGCATAAACAAGAAAAAAGGGAAAAATATGTGGATTAATAAAGCGTTTTTTTTCTTTTATAGGCTTACTCCCCCGATGCAAACCCCCAATCCGAGCCTTTGGTGGATGTTGTCACAGTGGACCAAGATACCCCTCTCTCAGAGCCCCCCCTAAGCCCCCTCGACTCCTACAGCTCCGTGAAAAAAAATTCTTCCACTACAAATCGTAAAAATTGCAACCTGAAAACAACCTCCAAACCAAAGTCAAATTTTTCTATAGACAATCTCCTCAGTCGAGAGGAACGTCGCAGCCCACACAAGTTCACTCCAGTGGTCCAGTCCATTCCAGCTTCCGTGGTTTACAATTATCAAGAGTCTATATTTTCTGCACATTCCTCTCTTCCGGCTCCTTCCAAGCATTGTCTCCTGGAACGAAGAGATGCTTTAAGCAGCTACCGAGCAGACCCCTTGCACTTGCAAGCGCAGTTCGCTTCCATCAACAGAATGCAACGTTTCGAGAACGTGAGGGATAATCTTTTTCCGCCCCCAGGAAAGCGACTCCAGCATCTGGAGGCTACTGGAAGCGAATTTCTGAGTTCCAGGTACTCCAGGCCGACAGAAAAACATTTCCCTCAGACCGGGAGCCCTTCCATCCAGCCAAAGTCCATTGACACCTCCAGAGTGCCTACGGAAGGCCGGGCCAGAAGTTCTCCCAAAAGCAACAGCTTGCAAACCTCGGACTCGAGAGTGGGCTACCCTCAAGATGCCTCAGAGACTGGAGAGGAAGAAGGTGATGCAGGACCTCGATTTGAGTGGCTGCAGTGCACTAGATACAGACCTCCTAAGCTTCCACGTGAGTATTTGTATGTATATATGCATAAGAATATGAAATTATGTACAATGAAGAGAGTACTTTTTACAACACTTTCCTCAATATATGTAATTCCCTCTGAACTTTTATTTTTAAGCTAATGGCGGCTATTGATTAAAATGCAATCATAAATAGGAATGTTTTCTTCGGTATTGTATTGATACTCAAGTCTTACTGAAACTTAATTTCGTTTCCTAATATGAATTGAACTAACATTATTTTACACAGAAGCTCCTAATTTTGTTCTCCTGGAACAACATGAATGATAATATTTCTTCTTATACCTAAAATTTTCCTGCAAGTGTACTTCACAAATGTACTTCATAAATATACCTCCTGAATGTAGCTGACAAATATATGTACCTCACAAAATTAAAGTACTTGACAAATATGCCTTCTAAATACACCCCACAAATATACCTCACAAATATATTTTACAAATGTCGTTCAAAACATACCTCAGAAATGTCCCTCAAAAATATTCCACACAAAAGTACCTCACAAGCGACTTACATTCAATGTAAAGTCACGGTGTCCTGAAAGAGTTGAAATCATACAAAGAAATATGTGAGGAGGCACTCAGCCATGTGTTTTTATGTCGAACAATTGCTCCCACTTATACTCTAAACAATATTTAAAAACAATTCTACATTGTATCAGTCATGAAGTTTCATTATACACAAATATTATTCGAATAACATGCATTTTAAAAGTCTGTATCTAAAGCCTTTAAAATTATCTCCTTCGTAGATTGAAGAGCTTCTTCAGACGTCCATTATAATATAAAAATGACTCGCTGCTGTTTATGAACTGATGTGATTGAATTCTTTTAGGCTGGTTTGTTTAGCGAGATGTCATTGCTGTTTGTGGTAGTTACCACTGAAGATAATGGACTTCAATGTCGTACGTTATAAGTCATTTTAACAGTCATATTTTCACTTGAGATAGATTTCAACTGCTAGTAAAAAAACTCATGCACCATGCTCCATGTACTACGCACCGTGTACCATGCACAATATATCATACATCATGCAGGATGCACCATGAGTCATGCACGATGCACTACACACCATACGTCATGTGCCATACACAATCCACCATGCACCATATACCATGCATGATACATAATGCACTATGCATCATGCATCATGCCTTGCACACAATGCTTTCAATAACGACGCACACGCAACTCCCAGTGCTTAGCTCAAGTATTCTAAGGGGCAAAAAAATTAAACCTGAAAAGCAGTAATTTCCGAAGACGACCTCTCATACCTCAATAAGAACTTGATAATAACTGTTAATAATTACCAAGCAAAGCGCATTACTCTCACATTTAGGCTCGCAGAATGAAGTTCTAGAATGTGACAGGTTCGATCAGTGGGCAACTGACCGCTGTGCCCACGTCGTGTTCCATCCTTCCCAAAATCAGGGAAAATTTCTGCTGCCAATCCGTCTGGAAAATAATTTGATCTTAAGAAATTGAGACAACAGGCAGGCGATCCAAGTGTTTTCCTCATTTTCATGATGAGACTCGACCAATCTGGCCAGAGAGACCGTGAGAGCGACGGTTCTCGTGCGACGATAAGGAGATTTCAACGCATCAAGAGAACCGATCTTTTACGTGTGCTTTGGTGCTCGTTGTGACAGGACGTGCTGGTGCTCCATGCATACGAGAAGTGTCCAAAAAAAACATGAGTTATTTCGTTGTAAATTTTCGTCACCTCGAATTTCCTTTTGCTTCTTATGCTTGTGCAACTTTTTATGCTGGTTCTATTGATCGGTCACATTGAATTGATGTTATCACATGCAGAAACTTGGCAACTGTTTGGGAACCATGGAAATCATTAGCATAAACTTAGTTGCTACTGTGCATGATTTTTTCTCCAGACAAAACAAAAATAAAAACACATGAAAGAAAAAGTTTGTGTAATTGCAAAACAATGATTTCTGAAGGACATATGTATTTCCATCCCCGCCTGTTGTAACTCTCTCAACAAAATTCGTACGTCACTTCCAACAGTCAGCATTCCCTATTTGTGGCACGCGCATGTGAGGCTGAGAGGCTTTGAGTTAAATATTCAGTTAATAGAGCAGCTCTGTACAGCTATGTTTGCCTCATCTTTGCTAGAACACAGCTCTAGGTGTCTCTGTGTATAGTCGTTAGTTGTGTGTAAGCAGCCAACACAACTGTGTGCTGAATGAGCCAGCTACTACTGCTAATATTACTACTAGTACTACTACTGCTAGTACTACTACTGCTAGTACTACTTCTACTACTACTATTATTACTACTACTACTACTACTACTACTACTACTATTACTACTACTACTACTAAAGCCGTTGTAGTAGTGATAATATAGATTTGCTAAGGCTTCAGTGGTGTTGTATACCATGTTGTGCAAAGTGCTGTGCTCTCTGCTGATTACACTACTGTACATTACTCTCTACACTGCAATACATCCTGTACACTATGGCACATTTTTGTAACGTTTGTGCTGTGCCCTGTTGTCCTCTAATCGAGTACTATAATTACTCTACTTTATGAGAAGTACTAGTACTACACAGAATACAAAACCTTGATTCTTTTTGTTCTGAACATCATCTACATTTTACTTCGCACTGTATGTTTCACAGGGCATCCCAAATGCTTCATAAATATTTTCATTTCATTATCTGCTATACATACTGAATGGATCATGCACTGGCAGTACACGATACTAAGATGTGAGAGGCCAAGTGAGCAGCCTAGTGTCACAAGCTTTACATCAATTGAAGAAACAAGGCCCAATCAGCTTCCGTTCCAGGATGAGATAACCCTGAAGTCCCATTCCTCATCGCTCCTTAAATTGCTTATCAAGATCAATTAACCATGAGCGACCGAGCACCCAGCCGCACCACAGAGAGATGCCCATTTGTCAGACCATCCTAAGGTCCAATGGTTTCTTTCTTTCTCTTTTTTCTCTCATCATTTTTCCTATAGTGAGATGGCTTAAGCCGAAGTAGGGTATCATACGAGCAGCTTCATTTAAGAAAGTTAAAAGTGCTAGTCATTTCCCTACTTGATTTGTTTACTTCTCTGTCCAATCTCAAGCTTTGTATAATCCTTGATCACAATTTCCTGAAGAATTTATGGAAGGTATGCAGAAGCAGTACAGAGTAACAAATTTCTTTTCGTGTTTACGTGTAGCCGTGCGTTACCTTTAGCAGCCTCTGACGTCGCCTTCACTTTTAACGCATTCATGCGCGCTGGAGCTAGATTAGATGCACTCAGCACACTGCGGTTACAATGTTATTACTAACATAGTATTAAAATTGCCAATTGTTGGCAATGTTATTACAAACATGTCATTAACATTAACAATTGTTGGCAGTAGTATTACCAACATATTATTAACATTGTATTGCTGGTTATGTTATTGCTATCATGTTATTAACATTACCAATTGTTAATATGAATAAAAATTGTTGGCTATGTTATTACGAACAACAACGCACATCATTGTGCTCCTTGATTGAGGAAAGATAGAGCAGTGCATGCAAGTAGTATTCTTGACAAGTGACGTTTTCTCTACGAACTGAAATTACTCGGAAATCTACTTATCCAGTCAGCTGTCCAATTTTCCATTTATTAGTTCGTCAATGAAATGTTTTAAAACAACTGAACACCAGAAAGTTTAACCGTTGAAATTCCTGAATGACTTTGTTTAATTTGTAATTTCGATTGATCAGATTTTATCATATAATATTCGAAATACATAGTACAAGTTCCAACGTTGTACTTTAATGCAACATACAATTTTCGTGAATTCGCAAGCTTTATTTCACCTTAGGTGCATTTTCCCAAACGCATTTAAAGACATTTTCTGAACTGAGAAACACTACTGCACTCCTTTTACTCTTTCAAGTAAACGGGAATTTAACAGCAGCTATTAAAACTAAGTGGTCTCGCCAATTCCCGTCCAGCTGGACAAAGTCAATCAGCGTATCTGTTCTACGTGTTCTCGCCTCGCAAAAATTCGCCAGTTTTTGTGGACGTCGAGAGCCGCTAATTGGACGGTGGTACGTCGCTCGTCACAGACACAGCGCTTGATTGCGAGCTAAACACTTCATTGCAGAGCCCACCAAATCAAGTGCCATTGTGCAGCCAGGCACGATAAATGCACATGGAGTCTTAATACAATAGGCGACAGCCGTCAGGCGCTACCAGTGTCTTTCTTGAGTGACATCTACGCACGATTGCATTTAATGAGAGTCGCGAAAACATGATCGTACTTTATGAATGTCACATGGACAAATTGTGTATCCAGTGCTACTAGACTGGATTGAGTGACGCAAATGCTGGATTGTGTCATTAAAGACAGATTGTGGCAACGAAAAAAATATTTACATTTTTATAATTGCGTTCTTAGAAGGAGCATTTCATGTATGTTATTCTTTCATATATAAATGTATCATGAAAAAAATCCATTGCTAGGGCATACGTTACAGTGCTAAGGTTCTTCCAGGGAATGGGCTCAGATTCTAGTTAACCGATATTTAAGGAGGCCATCAAAATTAAAGAAATTTAAACTTTCGTACAAAATTTAGAAATGCGTTTTCCATTGGGCAACATAATGTTGTTTGAAAGTTTGTTTTTCCAAGTTCTTCTTAATGAAGTCGTCATATTTGCCTGTCAGAACTAGGAAAGAAGTTTGTCAACAACACTTCTCACATGAAAATATTACAGAAGAGATCGAATTACTTCATGATATAAGATATTTTAAAAATTAGTTACTACCACATAATATATTTCTTTGAAGTTAAATTTGTAGCTGATTAATAGACAAACAAATATAATAGAACATAGGAATTTAGCTTACATACTGCTCTTGATTTGCACTTCTCTCTTTAATATTCAAATTATATTGTTGAAAATTCTGAAACCAGATATTTTAAATGACTATTCAAATACCTGGTATTTCTTACTTCAGAGACGTCAAACATATATAATATACTGCATTCATCAATATATATTGCACACACCTGCTTCGACGCCCTCAGTGCTTGAACACAACCTCATTTTAAGTGTATTTTCTTTTGCTTTTGCAGGCATCCGACGGCGTGAGGGCGGCGCCCCCGGAGCCAAGAGGAAACTGGGGCGGAATCCCCGTGTTCCATTTTCCTCTTGTCAGCTGGCTGCTCTGGAAAGTCGCTTCCGACAGTCCCAATACTTGAGCTCTTGTGACGTGGCCGAGCTCTCCTCACTGCTACAGCTCACCGAGACGCGGGTGCGTGTGTTTCTTAATGTTGTCATGATATTGTGTGATTGTAATGTTAGTGTCATTAACATTGTTTTCTAAAACGGCCAATGCGGTGCGCTCTAGCTAGAAAAACTTTAGCCCCAATCGCCTGGGTGAGTGTCTCTAGATGGGGAAGTAACCAGACCTCACTTGAACTAACTTGAGGGTGCGGAGCACGACCTGCAAAAACTTATTGCCAGTGCTTTGTTTTCATTTTCACATCAATTTGTTCTTCGTTTTTTAGCCTTTTCTCAAAGTTTACTTCTAATATCTTCTAAATCTTTCACGCCTCCAGTTGGTGTAGATCGTTGCGGTTGCCAACTTCTTCGATGCCAAAAAAACAGTTGAGTTGTACTACCGTCCGTTTGTAAACGACTGTACAGCTTGCAGTCCTAGTGAAGGCTTTCGGATACTTTACATTGGGGACTTCGCAGTACATATTGACGTCCAAATATATACAGTGACATTTCAAGATTTTCGTCCATATTCTCTGGTATAGTTCTTTCTCGTTTTCTGTGTGTTACCTACACAAAAGTCATTCTGCTAGTGTAGTGACTAGCAGAATGACTTCTTCTGCTAGTGAGTGACAACTACTGACGGATAATAAACCTCTATGATGATAACACCGAAATTGTTAGCTACATATTTTTGTTGACATCAAAACTCGTTTCAAAACAAACTTGTTGAGCTCTGCTTTTGCTCTTGTTGCATCAGAGAAGACCTGATGCGCAATATATTTTGGTGCTGTAATCATCTGTTCCTCTTTGAAGTGAACCGTATCTTTATCCTCCTAAGACTCATAAAACTTTACCTTCACTATGATATCTACTCCAAATTCTATTTTATTTTACTCAAATTAATTTTACTTCCGCATTTTCTGGCTTTTCGATTCGTATCCAGGATACAATTATGCACTCAGTAAACAGTCGCTCTTTTCTTTTACAAAGTCATGAATTATCTTTGGTTAAATTTCCCCGACTCAATACTCCATTATGCATGGCTCTTTCATTCAATGCTCCGAGTTCACTTTCCGTTCTTCCAGCCTCATTTGAGACTGGAAACACTGCAACAAAAGGCCCATCTGCTCGGTGGGGCCCCGCCTGCCCTTAGTGTGCATTACACACAAGGCAGTGCGTAGGAGCGGCAAATTAGTGGACACAGATCATAATAGAGACCAGTAACATACACTGGCCGTGATAAGGCGAACTGATCGCTTCAGGCGCTGCAGTTCAGCAATTGGCTTTATTTCATCACCGATTCCACTCTTTAACCTGATTTGTACGGGATATTTCAACCTTAGGGGTAGGGTGATAACTCTTACAATCTTTATGACTTTATTGCAATTAGTTCCAGAAAGTCAGTGTATGAACATGATGATAGACATCCCCTTGGTACAATAAAATAAAATATGGCAACAGGAACGAACCGTTTCTTGCATTTTAGGGTTGGGTTGTGTGACATCAAGTACCAGTACATGATGTATTTCATCTCACATCATTTCAGTCTCAGACGAGAACTTATATGTGCCACAGTTCAGATATTTATTGAACTAAATCAATCAACACTTACTACAAAAATTTCCTTTTCCAGGCCTCAAATGCTAGACGTTAAACACTAATTTAAATAAAACTAAAAATATTCCCTGTGTTTTCTGACAGTTTGAACTTTATTTTTCTTGAACTGTTAACCTAAATGAACGGAAAATGACATCTTTAGCTTTTGATGCAACCTCAGCTGTTTTCACTTACTTCTCAGCGTAAAATGACAACCTCAACAACGTTTAATTTTATTCAACTGGATTATCAAAAATTTTCTTACCGATTCCACTTCGCAACCACTGGAATGCCTGAGAATTTACCGTGCTGCTAACCTCATTCTTGGGTCGTACATTTTCGTTGAACAAATTGCTGTTTTGTTGTGTTTAGAGAGGAGTGAAGAGCTGTACTCACGCCATGGATCGTAATCCTCTTACTTCACAAGCTGTGTGATATCCTTAATCCTCGTCTCACTTCACTGTCTTTTTCTCTCTCTCTCTCTCACTGTCTCTCTCTCACACACACACACACACACACACACACACACGATGATCGCAGACTCAACGCGGTCTCCATTAGCTCAGCTTAAGGGACGATCGATTTGTTTAAGAATACGAGACCAGAGCTGAAAAAAGAACCTTCGATCGCAAGCGATAGCTGTACCTTCACTGAATTTTTTTACCTTCGTAAATAAGATCCTAATTCTTAGCAATCCTGAATTTCTGGAGTTTTTCTGTGATCCTCTTGGTGTTGTTCTAAGTGGAAGAGGATCAAGAAATTTCTTTCTTTTTCGTTTTCATTTCATTGTTCTTTCAATTGTGGATATTTTGATGATGCAGTTTGAGAATTTTTCTGTTCACAAAGAAATTTTATTCTAATAATTCCAGATAGAAAAGTTATTTCAATACGCTTCACACGTCATTTTGACTTATGCTACTCAAGTGATGAGCAAAAATGCTAGAAACAAGATTTCATAGCATTAGATTTTTTTAATTATGTATTCACAAAACCCATGTTCTACACAGAAAGGTTGTATCAGAGTGACATCATGTTTAGCTATTTTACTACGATTACGTCCATTTATATTGGCTGATTCAGCTTCGATTCTGATCGTTTAGGTAAATTACCTATTATGTAGGACCGTTTTTATTTAGGTATTTTAAATTGAAAACAAGTTATTTCGAGACTTATTATTGTCTTAGCATGAAATTCACTAAATTTAATCCAGTCAAAACTGCTGCTACATTTGATGAGTTGTTACGAAAACAGCTGTAGGGGATCAGCTGTAGAGGATCAGCTGTAGAGGATCAGCTATGAAAGATCAGCTGTAGAGGATCAGCTATAGAGGATCAGATGTAATGGATCAGCTGTAAAGGATCAGCTGTAGAAGATCAGTTGTAGAGGCTCAGTTATAGAGGATCAGCTGTTGAAGATCAGCTGTAGAGGATCAGCTATAGAGGATCAGATGTAGAGGATCAGATGTAGAGGATCAGCTGTAAAGGATCAGCTGTAGAAGAACAGTTGTAGAGGCTCAGTTATAGAGGATCAGCTGTAGAACATCAGCTGTAGAGGATCAGCTGTAGAAGATCAGGATTCAGGATCAGTAACCCGGTAATGGGATCAGATGCGCGTGAAATGAGCGTCCAGATCTGGCAGATCTGACAGATTACCTGGCATCCTTGCCTTCTCCTTCCCAGCCTTCTCCTCCCCTGCCTTCTCCTCCCCTGCCTTCTCCTCCCTTGCCTTCTCCTTTCCTGCCTTCTCCTTCCCTGCCTTCTCCTCCCCTGCCTTCTCCTCCCCTGCCTTCTCCTCCCCTGCCTTCTCCTCCCTTGTCTTCTCCTTTCCTGCCTTCTCCTCCCTTGCCTTCTCCTCCCTTGCCTTCTCCTCCCCTGCCTTTTCCTCCCATTCCTTCTCTGTTCCTGCCTTCTCCTTCTCAGCCTTCCTTCATACCACCTAACTGCACACAGGTGCACACTCAACGTAGTTACATACAGCTGTACACAATACGTACATATACAGAGCTGCACACAACACCTACACATACACAGCTGTACACAACACATATCTACAAATGGGATGCAACTACTCACAGCTGTATACAACACACAGCTGCACTCACCACGCAGCTACCCACAGCTGTAAACAACACGCAAATGTACACAACACGCAGCTGTGTACAACACGCAGCTGCAAGCAGCTCTGAGAGGCGGCCATTTTGTTTCCTTGCAACGCTCCCCACACGAAAGCTCAGACAGCGGGGCACTGGTCAGCCTTGTGATCTGCCCCTCCTGTCCCTCCTGCAGGAGGGGCAGGAGGGGCAGGAGAGGAAGGAGAGGCAAGAGGGGCAGGAGAGGAAGGAGAGGCAAGAGGGGCAGGAAGGACAGAAGGGACAGTCTTCGTCCAGGAGGGGCAGGAGGGACAGCCCGGCTTGCAGGAGTGCAGGAGGGGCAGTCCTAGCGTCCCTGCTTTTTTTCGCCAGCATCTTTACTTTCCTTGCGATATTTCTTCAATAGTTTCTCTATTTTCTGACCCCCTGCGCTCTCATTTATATTCACCTCTCAAAAAAAATTCTTTTCAACGCTCATACAACGGAGCGCAAGCTATGCTAAATTTATTCACACAACCAAGTTTTAAAAGTACAAGCATACAGAGCGCCGTAACATCATACAAAAGTAAGGGGAATAAATTCATCTGTTTCAGCACGACGATGCGCACGCTCATCTCGCTTGCATACGCGCCTCGTTCGACCCTTGCGCATCAGCGAACTGAATTCTTGCAACTTAGTAAACATATTACAACTTTTTTACTCACTGTGCTGATCATATCGAAGATCATTGCTGTGGCAGTCCCATGACACATTACACGCATTACTTGAATGAGACGCCTTACTTGAATGAGGCGCGTTACTTGAATGATACGCATTACTTGAAAGAGACGCGTTACTCGAATGAGTCTTGTAGGTCTAGGAGTTTTTTGACGTCTGTGTGTGTTGCCTCCATCTTTCTGATTTATTTTTATTCTCAAAAATTTAATTAACACATTTTACTGGAACTTTATTATCATTTTTATTTTAATCATGTTTGTAAATACTGTATAATAATTACCTTCATTGTTACTTTATCAAATTGATATGTTAGATTTATTTACAGAATTATGTCATCGACATTTCTTATGCATGTACCTGTTAACTGCACACACAATGCAGCAGAAAATTATATCAACATTAATTACACAGCACTTTAACATCATCAGTAACTTTACACCATCAAAAACTCAACATCACCAATTTCACAATATCAAAGTTTCGGAGCCGATCAATTATATAAAAATTTAGCCTATGGGTGCAACTTCACGGGTGGTTTCACACTGACGTAGAAAAAACAAAAATTCACTAATAAATAACAAAAACTGTATGACCTTTTCATTTTTATATTTATATTTTAAAACTACCATACACCATGATTTTGATGCACTATCACTAAAATACGTGAAAGAACTTTAAATCTTGAATTATTCAAAAAGTTTATCTTATTTGACTAATCCATCGGTTGCAAAGAATCCATAGCCTTTCTACTCGTCTAGTTAGTACATTAGTAAATACCTGGCAGCTTCACGGCGTATGTTGTGTGAAATGGATTATAATTAGCCACTTTTAGAGTAGATCACTCAAACATCTCTCGCATGCCAACCTACCATCTGCCCAGCTCAACACAAATTCTTGCTAACGAGAAAAGCAGTCAAAAAACTTTCGTCTGCCATCAATGGACGGAAAGTCGCTCAAGAGCTCCTGCGTTTATTCACTGTAACTGTTATATCTGTGCTCGACAATGGCTCGGCTATTTGTTAATGTGAGCCAATGGATTACCTTGAATGGGAGTCCGTGTACGAGTGGATCTCTCGCTCAAAGTTCCTATCACTCCGAGTGGCTCTGACAGACCACTCCACAACCACTCCACTGCCACTCCAGCGAGACTACAATGGCAGAGGGAGCTCGGTAAAGTGGGGGAGGGAAGTGAGGAAGGGGAGGAGAACAAGCAGCTACTGACTATGTTGTGTGAACACACAAATTATGGACTTTTATTTCATGCTAGTCAGTTAATTTTGATACAAGCGAGTAAAATGCTTCTAAGTATCAAAATTCATGGGTAATTTTACACAGCAAATTCATCTTGTCTTCAAATTCACAACTACCTCTATTTATATCTCCTCTTTAAATGTTTTTTTAACCATCTCATGGTAGGTAAGGCTAGGTTATGAAGCTTATTTTAAATTATGTGAAATTTTATCAAATAAATTTCTGTAGTACCTGCAGTAGGTGGTCTTAAAGGAAGAATCATAAGCTTACTTCAGGACTACTTCAACTCTAAGTTTTGAACATAATTTCTTTGGGCAACTATCAAAAAATTCTTCCACTATTAAAAAATTCCAGAGTAAAGGACAAATACTCTTCAAAGATGTGTGTGATTGAGAAGAAGTGACCAGCAGTGACATTATGATATTGAATACCCATTTTGAACTGATCTTCTTGACTCATAGACCTAACAGTGCCAATGCTTGAGAGCACTTTTTGAAAACCAAATTAATTTTACTATATGGCCTACAACTCACATGCACGCCAAACACTCACATGATAACTTTCCAAACACATCGTTCTCTGTCTGTTACACCGACACTCTTGAGATACCATTAAAGCCATGTAGAATTAATTATATATTGTGGAAATTCAGTCACGAACATAGTGATTCCATGAGCCTTTTATTTGATTTAATTAAGCACGCTCTCATTACCCTGCTCTCACAACTATCAAAGCAGCTATGAGACTCCTAATGCACCACTACCAAACAACCAATACATCATAACTTGGGTTTCGAGTTTTCCACCTCAAAAATAAGCAAAATTAACCGTTCACGAAGGAAGCTTGGCCTCCATCAAGAAATTGTAGTAGGCACGCGAGGTATTTCAAGAGGCACATAGTTCAGAACTCGATACATTGTTTGTGTTGCAAAGAAAGAACAGAGTTTAAACTGCTCACTGAGGGCCCGTAAACAGAAGCTCTCTTGATCTGGCGTCCGAACTGATCCCATCAATGGAACAGTCAGTGATCGGAGCACAAGAGAGATCACGAGGGGATCTCTTTTAATGATCCTGCAGTTATAATGAGGCTACTCACTGCTTTATAGAACTGTGTATACAGTATACACAGTCAGGCGATGTTGAGTTTATCCAGCAGTGTATACAGTATACACAGTCAGGCGATGTTGAGTTTATTCAGCAGTATATACAGTATACACAGTCAGGTTGTGTTGAGTTTATCCAGCAGTGTATATAGTATACACAGTCAGGGTGTGTTGAGTTTATCTAGCAGTGTATACAGTATACACAGTCAGGCTGTGTTGAGTGTATCCAGCAGTGTATAGAGTATACACAGTCAGGCTGTATTGAGTTTATCCAGCAGTCTATACAGCATACACAATTAGGCGATGTTGAATTTATCCAGCAGTGTATATATATACACAGTCAGGCAATGTTGAGTTTATCCAGCAGTGTATAGAGTATACACAGTCAGTCTGTGTTGAGTATATCCAGCAGTGTATACAGTATACACAGTCAGATTGTGTTGAGTATATCCAGCAGTGTATACAGTATACACAGTAAGGCGATGTTGAGTTTATCCAGCAGTGTATACAGTACACACAGTTAAGCAGTGTTGAGTTGTCCATTGGTACCATAGATAGTAGCTCTACAGGTTGAGAATTTTTAAAATTCCTAGAAAAAAATTCGGAGGACTTTTCCCGTGGTTTAAAAACATAAAACTGCTATTTTCATGTATTTTCGATTGAACTGGTCATTAGGGTGGCTTATGCAAATGGTATAATAAATTTATTACGCAAAGTCATGCACTTTTTTGATATGTTTCGACGTATGAATACTGTACTCAAGATCATGTGATAGTTTTTGACTGACCTCGTAAGAAAGGAATTATATTCCCATTGGTTTTCATTTAAGAAAATGAGCTTATTGAAACAAAATAGCAAATTAGGAAAGTAATTTGGAGCAATTGACGTAAAAATATAAAGTTTGCGGATGCAACGCTCACTCGAAAAAGAAAATGAACATACTAATTTGAAAATTTTCTCGCTTTCATGAACTAATTTATAATGCATATTTTTGATGAGGAGGCCTGGAATTTTGAGGAAAAGAACTTCCTAATTATAACAGCACACTGGATTTTTGACGCGTGGTCAGCCTCTTCAAGAGTCCGTTCAAGTCCAGAAGCTGAACCAGATGAAGGCTGCCTGGAATGAGCCTGGAATTCGGCTGAGTGTCCAAATGCATTCCCATTTGTTGTCCTAGCAGATGTATGTAGTAGCTTCATCTGAGTGGGATCTCTGAAAGACGTCGAGCTCTAATTGTCAGTATCGTAGAATTGAGTACTGATCTGCTTAGTAAGCTGAACCTCTAGGAAGTGCTGTTTCTGCTAAACTGGGTTCCTAAACTTGACTACTACACTGTAATTCTAAGACGTACTGTATTTCTTAAATGTGCTTTTAAATTCTACTGTGGAACTAGCTAGTTAACTTTAGTCCCTTGACAGGGATGGAAAAACTATTACACGTTAGATAAGCCGATACATAAGTAAATTAACTGGACACAATGTTAGTCTCCCTAGCACTCAAACACGACGAAAATGAGACTATCAGACTAACATTGTTTGAGGACAGCAGACTATCAGAGTCCACCTGCAGTGATGACTATCTATCACACAACTTACCTATCATTTTAGATACTGAACTAATGAGCCAAGTACATATATCATACACCCTCGCGATCATACACATTAATTTCCTTACACATTAACTATCCTACACACTAACGATCGTACGCATTAATTATCATACAAACTAACGATCGTTCATATTTATTATCATACACACTAACGATCATGCACGCTAACAAGCAAATTGACGAATGGAATTACCAGATACACAGCCATCATGTACTCGCATATTAACATAGAAGAATAATAGATATGCAGTTTAGTGCACACATGGTCTTATAGACACATTGACTAACACACTGACTATAAGACATATTGACCGACACACTGACCATGAGACACATTGACTTACACACTAAGTAACTTAATAAGAACTCACAGAATGTCAAAAGTCTGCAAACTCTTTCTTCACATTTGTCTTCATATCACTCCATTTCTAAGCGAACGTCAAGGCTGTAAAACTTGTAAAATAACAAATCTATCATTGTAGAATCTTGTGTTCTTGAAGAGAATGCAGTAACAGAAAAGTTTACTGATGCTTTACGGTACTTTTTATCTACTTACAATGTATTTATATTTTTACGTTATTATGTGTATATTTATAGCTCTATTTATGTATTTACTGTACTATTTATGTATTTACGTTAGTATTTATGTATTTATGGTAACATTTGTTTATTTCCAGTACTTTTTATATGTTTATATGTTAGTATTTATGTATTTATGGTACTATTTATTTATTTACGGTACTGTTTTTACATTTACGGTACAATTCATTCATATACTTTTCTGCCTCAGGTGAAAACTGATCAGTATGAACTTGCCACAAAATCTGGATAAACTTTGTTCCATGCTCTAATAAATGCAGTCGTGCACAATTTTATCCATGATTAACTTTTGAACACTTTTATGTACAAGTTAAATTGAGTTTTGAAGAAGAGGTGCTCGTGAACTGTCGAAACGTTAATAACACCTATGTCTGTGTTCAGTTTTCGTCTGTATGACTTATTTTAATCCGTTTTTTTATCTTCCAGGTGAAAATTTGGTTCCAGAACAGACGTGCCCGAGAACGCAGAGACAAGGATGTCCGAGCCAAAGACCCCAACGCCGGAGCCATCAACTCCCCATCTGTCAAAGACTCGATCAACCAGGCACCGTCTAAACAACTTGAGAATCTGCGCTCTCACGCTAACACAAGTTCCAATAACGACTTGAACTTTACTCCAAGCAGTGCGTTAAGTGAAGTTTCGTCCAAAAATGACGTTCCAGCCCCGTTCCAGTACCGCGCTAACGAGCTACGAGCCTCGCCAGCGTTCCAGTCAACAGCGATGTTAGGCAGCAGTTGTCATCTTACTTCCCATTCTGGAAGCGCGTTCTCACCAATCACTTTCCCTCGTTCCAATTTCAACATCCACCATCCCGTGTTCAGTTCCAGTCCAAGATTTTTGCTTCCCTCGGTAGATGTGTTCTTGGGCCGGCCAGCTTTCCAATTTTTCCCTCACAGAGACGGCAGTCCGACTGCCCCATCCCGTGAAGACGGGCCGCATCAGGCAGGGTTCCCAGCCGATCATTATTTTTGGAATTTAAACGCATCGTCAAACGGTAGCCAGGATTACACCGACCTAATGAAAAGGTCATACATTTCCGATGACTTTGAGCGAACGAGAGAATCCCAGGTGACAAATATAAACCAAATTAATTCGTCGTCCAGACCTCACAAGAATGCTAGACTTTCTCCAGCAACCAAACACAGACCCATAACACCACGACCTAGCACCGCTGGGGACGCTGCAGGAGGAGGTAGAAGTGGGGGAGGAGACACCCCAGGCAGTGGGGGGGAGGAAGGAAGCATGGCCATGGAGTTGTGAGGAGCCTGTTAATAAAAGGACTTAGCTAAGACACAACTTAGGAAATAATAACTACACTTATTGAGACAACTAATTAAGTCCTAATTTCTGTTCAGAATTGATGTTTTTAAAACCAGTGAATGCAACAAATTTATTTTCATAATGACTTGATAAATAATTTTGATTTTCCAGTGACGGGACACTGCGTGGTGATATACTGTGTTGGGACATAATAGTGACAGGACACAGTGGTGAAACACCAATATACAGCTCAACACTCTGCTCTCCAATTAGTGGGAGTCATCAATGTGGTGTCAATGTAATGTCAGTGTGGTGCCAATGTTGTGTCAATGTGGTGTCAATGTGATGTCAATGTGGTGTTGTGGTGTCACGAATCACAAATCATATTCTGACCCTCTAAGAGTCCATCTGGCCGAGCACCTCACGTCCCATTGCTGCAACCACCACTAAATCTAAATCTGAATCTAAATCCTGGATAAAATACGTCTCAGAATATTCCTCATTTTATTTTTATGGATGTCCTCTAATTTCCTACTTCACCCACGCTCATGGTGTCTACATTAATTACGGGCTGTTAAGTGATGCAAACCTTGACCCTCTAAATGCACTTCTGGTACCACAGCACACCATTGCAGTCTGGAAAAACATGAGCAACTCATTTTTTTCAATGTGACCACAAGGGAATTGATATAAATTTAGTAGTTTAAGGAAAAATCATCTTCTTTAAGTTCGTTACATAGTATGGTAGACTGACTAAATATTTCACGAACATTCTTTAAAGAAAAAATTAGTTGTGCGCTTGATATTTATGTATAAGTGAAAAGAGATTTGGAAAACTACGATTATATGTCACGGATGAATAAATACCCTCTACTGTTTTCGCCTCTCAATCTCACCTGACCTTGCAGCCGGACATTCAGCTCCGCCAACCTTAACCTGTTACCAACCTCATATTTTCCTGAAGAGGAAAATGCAACACAACCATACGAAGTTCACTGGCCGGTTATTCTTTAAGCAGCGTCTAAAGAAGCAGAACCGTACCAAGTTCTCAGAGTTCCATAACTGTTGAGTGCAGCGCTAGGTTAGTAAGCACTTTAGGTTTTATTTTAACACACTCTCTCAAAGAGGACTTTAGGGTCTAATTAGTTGCTGAAGGGTTAAGTCGAGGCCTCGAGCTGGACTACCACTGGCTTGAAAATGAACGCTCTCGCTACGCAGTGGGTCACAGAGAAAATGCTGCGAAAAGAGCATTTATAACTGGAAAAAATCTAAATAATGTTCTACAGTTGATTATTTTATTGAAAAATGAACAATCATGTAGATCAGGTACACACCCATCTATAATCTTTGATAACAACATGAGTGTGTGAACCCGATTTGTTCATGAAAAGCAGTGAAGGAACACGGATACATTTCGTGAATGCGTTTTATGTGAAAGGAAATTTTTTAGGCTAAAGCACGGCAGGCTTCCGAGGTACTAAATCTTCGAGTTGATCACAAATTATTGAAAAGATACAAAACAAGATTTGAAAGCAGAAGCTCGATATCGAACATGAAACCATCAGATCGACCTAGCACTATTTGAAAAGAAGTAAAAATTGAGATAGAGTTCATGTCCATGCAAAGAATTGTCCTTTTTTGAGTTTTAAGTGTTCATTAATATCGCATTCGTTCTGTAATCCCCATTATTTTATTTGATGTTTCATTGAACAAGAGGAAAGTTTTGTTACAGTTTTTCAAAAATGGTCCATGTAGAAATAATAATTTTGATTATAGTATCATGGAAAAAGTCAAGATTTCAATATTTGCATTAATAAAGCACATGAGTATGTTTGAAATTACACAGTAGTGAGTACCTGTAATGAGTGAGGAATCATAGGTCCCTGAATAAACGGAAGCCATTTGAACAAAAAAGTCAGAAGCAGACAATTTTCTACTGTCAACTTATTTTAGTTGCTAGTAAAAAATGGAGATTTTATTTCGCTTTCTCTAAGTAAAAAATAACATAAACCGCGGGAGCAGGGAAATCAATAGTATGAAATAATTTAAAGATCCTTGTAGGCACGCTTCTGAATCGTAATAGTTACAAGTATTAATTTTATATATTCTAATACAGCTTGATAGCTTGAATCAAATTGATTTCACGTGTAAATTATATGCGAGAAAATTATCGCATGATTGGGAACCAAAACGAACGACTGAAGGAAGAGTATTTTGTAGGTCTTTTCAACTCGAAAGACAGAAGCAGCTGAGATGGACGTTGAGCCAACGACTATGAAATATAATTATGTAAATAAATAAAGTAAAAAAGAATATGCAGTGAACTGTAGGTGCTATACGGGATACTCCAAGTAAGACCCTTGTGGCAAAAAAATGAGAGACGACTACAGATATAATATTGCAATATAAATTGTGTGTTAGTCATATCCCAAAATAAAATAGTACCAAATTTGGAACTAAAACTCTAAGTCATAAGTCCGTTCTCTTCTCACTAAAATAATACTATTCACTGCACCAGCAATCATATTCTTTGCAGACTAAAATTATTTCTTGGCTCGTACTCACAATTTAGTACAGACAAGAACTACAGCAAGCAGGAATACAGTGGTGGTGTTGCACCCCTCGGGATGGTAACAAAATACAGCCCACCGTTGCGTACATGTTTTACTTACTCTTATGTTTTTACTTTACTTTCTGATCTACTTAACATCCAAGTACTTCAGAACATAGAAGCGAGGTCATGGTTTATTTTGAGTAACTTACGCTTTAAAAATTTCCATCAATTTGAACTAAGGGACTTTGGACATCATAAATCAGACTTCCATCAAATTCAAGGCTCGGTTTTCTTTCTCTCTTTCTTCTTAATTCAGTATAAGAAAATAGGCTCTTGATTTCAAGCGACCACTTCTGATTTCAGAACTGGCATGATCAATACATCATACATGTATTATAATTTATACACACAATTGAACTGTAGAAAAATATTTTTGGTAATTTTATGAAGTTATGATTAATATAGTATACACACAATGAAATTCTCCTAAATACTTTATTCTCTCTGGCGTACTTAATTAATACAAAATTCAAGCCTCACTGTTGAAAACCAAGACCGTCACATTGAGGTTTTTGTAACATTTTTCCGGGTTATAATTAACCAAGATATATATATATATATATATATATATATATATATATATATATATATATATATATATATATATATATATATATATTATATACATATCATTTAAGGATCTTAACGATAAAGCATTCGAAAACAAAATTAATATTTTGTGAATCAATGAGATTGAAATGAACTCTTTTTCTTTCTTTTTTTTCTTGTTGCTGTAGTTCTAATTTTTTCAAAATTAAACTTTATCCAATGCTTTTGTAGGGTTTTCATAATTAAATTTTACAAAATCCTGTTTTTTTTTCAAATTGATTCTTTCTAAAATGCTGTGTTTTATTTTGAAAAATTCAATTGCACAAAGTCTTATGTTGAGTTTTCAAAGTGTTTCTTACAGTATTTCAACAGATCTCATGGGCAGATAGCGTCTTGGCAGTTGACTTACCAGCCAATGTACTGTAGATGACTAAATGTCACCAGTTATTACTCCTCATTATTTCTAATCAGAATTATTTCTAATTTCCAACAAAAAATAACTGGTTTGAGATCTTAATATTAATTTCCTAATTTAACAGATTTTTAGTTTCAAACTTGTTACTTATTTTTGATTTAAATTGTTCATTTCACACTCACAATATTCTAAAATATTCCCTTAAATAGTGAGGGTTTACTGAATGAGGGAAGTGTGTTACCTGCAGTAGGGAAATATTCAAAGTTCTTTGGCTTTAGAAATTTTGATGTTAGTGATGAACACTAGGCCTGAACTTATCTTGAGGTCATTAAGGTGTGTTCATTGGAAAATGCTTTGTGTTCTGAACAGTGACGAATCCTTCACCGAGTGTAGCTACTGTGAGCATTCATGATCTCATGAGTTATAAGTCACAAAACCAGCAGTTAGAATAGAATAGAATAGAATAGAATAGAATGAGGCTATAGGAACGAACCTTCTGGCCCATTCTTGGGTCGGATAATTATTTCGATAATTATTCGGTTGTTTACCCAAGTCCCATGCCGTATTTCTAGCCGCGTCAACCATGTCGGCAGCGGGATCAAAATCATTTGTTAATTATGACTTGAAGCCTGTCGTCGACTAAACTTTAGTAACAGGAACATAAAAATTCTCCAGCAAAAGTTGTACGCATAGAAAAATCAAAAAAAGCGACCATGCAAGTACCCTCTCATGATGGAGATTAATTGGCCAGACAAAGCAAATATTTCTCCTTCACAGAGACATTTACGCAAATATTTCTCAGCCACAGAGATATTTACGCAAATATTTCTCAAACACAGAGATATTTACGCAAATATTTCTCAGCCACAGAGATATTTACGCAAATATTTCTCATTCACAGAGATATTTACGCAAGCATTTCTCATTCACAGATTTAATCTCGTCTATATATCCCCTTGAAAGGGATACCGAAATTATAAAATATCTTCCACATAACACTGTGGACAATAAGCCAGATCGGTGAAAAAACATACTGATGATATACCATTCATTTAACTTGGGGCAAAGCCTTCCGCCAATTTCAAGCGCATGCTATGCCTCAAACCACGTCCCTGTGTAAAACCTCCTAACACTGAAAATTTAGAAGGCAAATTTTGCACCTCATATTGAGTTTCAAAAATTATATACATATTCTGAAAACTTGCAATGCATGATGGTATCCAGATTATTATTTTTTATACCACACCTCTTTATCGTCGACTACTACGACAAAGTGCATTCAAAACAACCCAAATGTGTTTCCACATCTTTATCTAAATTTTTCTGAATTTAGACGGCTCAATAAAGATCAGTTAACATTTTCAGACAAATCGAAACGATTTATTTTCAACAAAATCGTGTTAAATAATACATAGTGCAGCGTATAAAGATTAATGCTACAAAATGCGCTCATTTTTCTACAAGTTTTTTAAGTATCTTTCACTGAATACTTACTCAATGATACTTAAGGGGGTTCTATTTTATAAAATCCGTTTAACCATTACTGTGTATAACTACTAGTATTAAATTATATAATTACTTAGCAATATTTCTGTAGCTACTAGTTCTTAATTCGCTATAAGAGTATAGTCGGTTATGACATGAGAATAATGCACATACAACATACATACTATATTACGCATATAGCATGCATACTATATTACACATATAGCAAACATACTATATTACGCATGTAACATGCATACTATATTACGCATATAGCATGCGTATTATTTTACGCACGTAGCATGCATACTATATTGCGCATATAGTAAGCATACTTTATTACGCATATAGCAAGCATACTATATTACGCATATAGCATACATACTATATTACGCACATAGCATGCATACTATATTAAACGTATACCATGGACCTTTTACTTATCTGTAATGGAGTTTGGTCTCAATTAGAGCTCTGTTTATCATCTTCCAGCTTGATATCCTACTTTACTTATGTATGTTCTATTCGCTGCTCTCAAACTTAGAGTAAATAATTATTACCCGGCATCCTGCTGAAAAATGTAACAAAGATTGTATTCAAATATTATGCATTTACCAGCAGAAATGAATATTAGAGCATTTAATTATCTTATATATAACTTTGTATATACGTATGCACACTCTGAATTAGCTTCATTATTGAATATCATGAACTTGGTTAATACCAGGCCGATTTTAGCAAACTTAGTTTCGCTAAATGTTGAAGATAGTTAAACAAAGCTTGCTAAGGAGGAATATTGTGCAAAATTTCCGTTTTTTTAAAAACTTCCACTTCGCTTAACGTCTCTCTCTTTGCAAACAC
This sequence comes from Trinorchestia longiramus, assembly GCA_006783055.1. Classification (NCBI taxonomy): domain Eukaryota; kingdom Metazoa; phylum Arthropoda; class Malacostraca; order Amphipoda; family Talitridae; genus Trinorchestia; species Trinorchestia longiramus. The sequence continues at coordinate 45,008 of VCRD01000989.1, read as the reverse complement.
TTTTGCATTTCCGGGAAAATTTAAATGCAGGGAATTAATTAATATTTCCTAGTTGTTCATTTCATTCTAGAGAGAAGCTTATAGAGAGTAAATCAGTTGTGTTGTTGTGAAAATTATTCATTAACAAGTTCAGTATTTTCTATGTTTAACTTCATTTAGGAACGAACGGGTGGTGTAACTCACAGAGAAATTATAGCAGAGTACATACCCATAAGTAAAGACTGATATGGGCCCGTAGCTTCCTAGCAAACACAGACACACGATGCAGTTATCCTGTTTAAGGAAGGTCCTTCAAATCCTCACTTCTACGTACAGTACTTCCTGGTGTCGGTCTGGCGCCAGTGTGTGCTTTTAATGCGTCAATTCTGTACGTCCTATAGTACGCCTGTACCCATTGCGTACATCTGTGCCTGCTTGCGCTTACGTTCTGTAAAGTCCTGCCCTGGCCAGTGTGTTCCTGAACAGCAGCGGCACAAACCAGTTATTGGTTTGGCCACAATCTATGTATGCCAGGGGTTGGCAAACTTTTTCACCCGTCGACCCCTTCATAGGATATTTGTATTTACATCGACCCCCTATACACACACACATACAAATAGGTGAAAAAAATATTAAACCATTATTGACATTTTTGATGACCAAAGATAAAAAAGAAATGTTATAAACCAAACCAATCTTACGTTGTACCCTATACAATGTTTGAAGATATATATCAAGAGAAAGAGCTGTCTTCACTGATATAAAGTAAAAGAGAAAAGAATAGAAGTTTATCTACCTATAGAGAATTTTGACTTTCGAAATCTAACAATACTTATCGTTGAAAAATTGATATGAACTTAATTATATAAAACAAATGTGCTACTTGACAATAATATTAACTGCCATGGAAATACGGAATATGCTTTTTATCAAAACAGAATAATGAAAAATACATTAACTTACCTATTTATCAACAAACTCGAAATTATTGAGATGGATGAGCTTGATGAGCGGCAGCAAGGCTATTGATATTTGGCTTAAAATTAGTAAGATCTAACCGTAAATCACCATGGTTTTCCAAGTTTAGTCTATTTCTCGGCTTTATTAGAATCGCATTCGCATGGCTAAAACCAGCTTCAACCATATATGAAGTTGGGAATGCAAGCAATAAAGCTTCGGCTCTTGCTTTAAGCTTGGGATATTTAGTGGCAGTACTGACATGGGTCCAATATTCAGTAAGGGTTTTACGTTCAAACAACGTTTTAGCTTCCAGATCTACGCACATTTCGACAAGTTCATCTTCTAAGTCAGATTCATTACTTTTATTGTCTGTTTTCGTATCAAATGGAGTGATAAGCCATTCAGGAACGTGCATATTTCCCAAATGTATCCAAGATCTTAAAAAATCTAAAAAAATTATTCTTTTTATTTTCCTTAATCGACCCCCTAACGACCCCCATAAATTTATCGATCTCTTGAGTTCTGTCCTCGACCCCCACGGGTCGATATCGACCACTTTGCCGACCCCTGATGTATGCATTTTCGCATTACTCGTAAAAAAGCGAGCATATAAATTTTTGTAAATTGTTGACACCTTCTTAGCTTCCATCCAATTATTTTACGCCTTTTCTTATTTTATTTTGTGTGTGGAGGTTTGGATCTTTACGACGGCCGTCATGTCCTGTCGTGCTTAGTTACTGAAGCTAACAGGAACCTCTTTATTTTGTACATTTACTACGCTTATTCATATTTCATAGTCCTACATAGTTAATACGCGTCCATAATACTGATATTTTATTCATAAGTTTTACAGTAATTGAAAAAAGCTGCATTAAGGTACATTCATTAGTTGCATGCTTGAAAATGGTGTAATTAGAAATAATATTATTTACAAAGGAATCAACAACACAGTCATACTTGTATAAGTATCCTCACACAATATTACTTACTCGTACTTATGCGTTCTCAAGCAATGTACATGTATGGCTTTTAGTAACTTTAATATCAGGGACGTTTTTACTAATACCATGATCATAACTCACACTGTTGTCAAGTTCATAATTACTAGTTACAAAACTTTTAGTAACTCCAACTGTTGCTCTCTAGTAATAAGGAAGTAACATCGCATATTTGAGATACGCAGTAATTACACTTTTACTACTTACACAAGTGTTTCTTCACAATTATTCATCATGAAATTTTCAATTTCATTGCGGTTAGTTACACAATGAACAATCACGGAACATTTGGTCACTGCTTCATTGGATTGCCTTAGTCAGGTGTTCATTATCTCGTTAACAAGTCCATTATCTCATTTAACATTTTATTGTTAACTACTACTGCAATAATATGATCACAGAATGTTAATTCCTGCAGCTGCACCACTAGTTACCCGTAATTATGACATTTCACTCTAACATTAGTAATGTTTACACAGCGAAGCCTGTAATTGGAAACTGAAAACCACACGCAATAGGAAGTAATCTTAGAATAAATGAATAAATAAATAAACGTTATTCTTAATTCGTTTTTACGAGCACTGCATTGAACAGCCATACATATGCAAAATAAATAGATGAGAATGTGAATTTATGTTAAATCTTGACCACCAGGAAGATGGGAGTTAGGGTACGGGGTAATACGGAAGAACAGTAACGCGACTTCAAGTAATACGATGAAACTGTGGTTGCTTGCTCAGTCTTGCCGCAGAGATGGTGGACAGAGGGTAAAGTAGCTCCATCTTGCTTCATCTGGAAGAAAATTGTTTATATAGGTGGTATAGGATGTTCATTAGATTTCTCTTAAATCCTACATTACATTATTCTATGACTAATAGGTAACAGGCCTATAATTTCGCTCTCAAGCATAATAAGTTCAAATCACGATGGTTATTGACGACTAGTAAATACCATTGACTAGTCCTAAATAACCATTGTTACCTGGATTAATTTAAAATTTTGATATATGTTCATATTCAATAACGACGGTAACCATCAATCTTTGATTCATGTTCGACGTAACTGTGAAAATATTTTTATGTTGCACGAAGGAAATGTCGCATTTCTAATTGGTTGTTATTCTTTTACTTCTAGTACCAGTATTCTTTTTGCAGGGAGGTAAACAATAAAAGCCACATCGTATTATCAGTGACTTGATTGCATGCATGAAAGTTTGAAAAAGAAGCAACCCAACAGGAAAAAATAGAAATTCCTATTGATTCTGGATTTGCTAGCAAAGAATAGACTAATTAGAATAGAATAGAATGAGGCTATAGGAACGAACCTTCTGGCCCATTCTTGGGTCGGATAATTACTTCGATAATTATTCGGTTGTTTTACCCAAGTCCCATGCCGTATTTCTAGCCGCGTCAACCATGTCGGCAGCGGGATTCGAACCCGGGTCTTTCCGCTCGCAAGCAGACTCGCTCACCAGTCGACCAAGCTGGTGATGAATGGGCCAAACGGCTCGTTTCTATTGCCTTATTCTACAGGTCAGTTTTTTACTCAATGTAGACTCACTATACCAATTAACTATTTTTTAACTTAATTAAATACAACTTAATGATACTGCACACAATACATGTCTCTGTTTGTACAGAATTTGCACTAAGTTTTTGACTGGGCCAAAAAGCAAGAAGACTCAAATGCATGACTGAACATGACAATCAACAAAAAAATATAAATAAATAAATTTAAATGAATATTCCCCGAAAAAATCACGTCTCATTAACAATTTAACGACACACTGGTTCACAAATTACTATCAAAAATGTCGTGACGCAATATGCCGTTGAAGGCAGGAAGTGAGAAACTGCGTTACTGTAATTTTTCGTAACATCTAAAATATTCATAAAATCTCTTTTGCCAAGTCGCAATTACAAGTTAATTCCTTCTCATCAACAGACACAATCCTTCATTTGAGCTGTCGATAAGGTTTCTTTTGCCAACTCACAAACACTAGTTCGCAAACACTAGTTCGCAAACACTAGTACCTGACCAGTGAAAAGCAAAGTCAACTGAAGTCAACTGATATCAGGAAACTCAGTCGTGACCATCATAAGTTCTGGCTGCCCATCTCAGCAAGGGACAGAAAGCGTGTCAAGGTCACGCAGCCCGGCACTCTGTTTACTATCACAGTGATGTATTCGTATCTCATTTTTTTACTTTAATCAGGAAATACTTTTGAGTTAGCATGAATATTGCGTGAAGTTCAAGTCCCGGCTCCATTTGTGATTTATTTAAGCTCTCAGTAACAAAATACGGGGCTGTTCCTCAGCCATTCATAAAATATCTTTCAAAATTTTCCCAGTTTTTCTCTCCGTATTGTCCTCTCTTTTTTCCTTCTCCGTATCTCCTCTGCCCTCTTACCCCCATTTTCCGGCTGCTGCTTTGTTTTACCCAATCGTTCTTTTCATTATTCATTTTCTCCTATTCTTAATTTCCTCCTTGTACGGCCTTCCACTCTCTTCTCATAGCACTTCTCTGAAGAGTTTCTAGTCTCTTCCACTGATTGAATTTCCGCTTCCACCGAGCCATGAGCTTTACTTTCCTTGATACCCAATTTTGCCTTGAACAAACTTTCAAACTTCTCACATGACCGAACTTCGAATAACCAATTAGATAATTGTTCCATGTAAACATTGTTGTACATGAAAAAATCAAACATTTTTAAATCTGCGCACAATATGTATTTTTGTATTTGCTTTTGAAGATCATGTTTACATTTGTTTATTTCCTGTCCAAGGAGAGCAACGATTCTCAAATGCTTGACCTACTTATCGTTATCTTCATCATCAACCTTTAGAGTGCTAAGTGTAAGAAAATCAGTCAGATAACACTGATATGAGCGAATGTAGGTTAGGTTAATCGTCTGAATGAAGGGAGGCTAGATTATAAAGGCCTAATTGGGTACGAAGATATGGACTGAAGGTCCGAACTGACGAGTGTCGTGTCTGAAGGCTTATAAAGGTCGCAAGGATGGAGGTGACTGACAGAAGAGCCTCTACTTCCCAGTGTGCACATCGCAAGCAAAACGTGAACCTAATAACACAGAAAGTGAATTTCGCGAATATCAAGGATGATTTACATCAGTAAACGTAATTGTTGTTAATTACAGTAGGACACTGAGAGACTCTGGTCGGTCCCAGCAACGAACGCTGTGTGTCTTTGGCTTTCAAATATTTTATTTTTAAGATTTTATTTGAACTCATTGATCCCCTCCGTCTCTCTCTCTCTCTGCAGACGGCATTCAGTGTCTTCTTTCGCTCATGAACGCTTCATTATTTTCATTGACTTAGCCATACTCTCATATGATGAAGGTACATTATTTTGCTCTGAGTCCCTCCCTAAGGATTATTAAGAATTTAATGAACCGTGCTTAACCCATTATGACCTAGCGTTGCCTACATGCACCTCAATTTTCATTCCTGATGTAGAACAAAATATTTCATGAAGTCTGGATAATAATCGTATTTTTCAAACAAAGTTTAGTAAATAAACACCATTTGAACATGTTTTGATATTATGCTAAAATAGTTATTGCATTTGGCAACCTCACTGGACGACAAACACAAAAAGTGGAAAAAATTAATTCCGTCTCAAATAGGTTAGCTTCTGCTCCACGCCAGCGGTGGAACATGGTCACACTTCTTCTAAGAAAACAAGGCAAAAAATCAGTACACTTTCCCTCATGGATGCTTGCATGAGCGCCGGAGTTTTCCCATAGAGTGTAGCTCACTGCAATTGACATTGGTGGGCTCATTTGGGATCAACTTAGACATGCCGATACACCAAGTCATTTTTGATATATAGCGATGTTACTCTTGTGTAGGTTTGAAAGACCTTTTTTGAAACTTTGTAAACATTGAATACTGGACGGCAGTACAAAATAAAAATACTCTGATAGGCACAGCTTCTCTACGCTTATCTTAAGCGCAGAGAAGCTTATTATTATTAGGCCTATACCTATTATTATTTGGCATTCTCTACGGCCCAGAACAGCTATCAGTTAGTGAGTAATAATAATAGCTCACTGACGATAAATAGTTATTATTACTTGATACAATGACCAGTGAATGGTGAATGACCTAAATTAACGCTAAATACTGACCTCGTGAACCAAATTTGGACGTAACTCGATTGATCTATAATCAGACTACTACTAAGCCTCCGTAACCCACGGCCTATACAGACTGCGACCGTTCGCACCCATACAAAATGACCTGCAAGAGCGTTGGTCTTATAGAAAGTCATGCTGGACAAGTGCTTCAGATTGTTTTCCCCAACACCAGTGAAGGTTGATTATAGAACCTGTCATTTAGTTCCATCATACCTGTGTAAAATAACTGTCAATTTGATTTAATAATGCACATGGAGCATCTGCAACCGTCCTTGGAGGCTGAAAGATTATAGATGTCGAGGTGTTTGCTTGGGAGGCATGAGGCAAGAGCTGCTTTCGAAACCTTAAGTAAAAACTTGTAACTGGGAGAACGGACGAACTGTAATCTGCTCCAATTTTCTATATCTTGTACATAAATGCTTGAGTATGCTACCTACAACAAGCAGTCAAATCGTGATAAAGCATGATGTCTAGCTAGACTAAACTGCGGCCCGCCGGCAGCATGGACATTTTTCCTAATTAAGTAACTTGTGTTAGAATTTGAATTTATTTGTTTATATAAATCATACTGTCTGAGTGTTGCATTTTCTTGAAGAACAATACCCAAGCTAAAATGTAAGGCTCTTTCACTTCTCATGTTTTTTACTATCATTTTCGCCTCGTACAAGTTTACCCACCCTTGAGCTAAACCATCTGTACTGGAATCACTAATCAGTAGTTCGTGCAATGGACCAATGAACAATTCAAAGTCAAAACACTCTAGCCACCATCAAAAGTTAGCGCACGTGACCAATAAACAATCAGAGGTCAGAACAGAATTTCATGCTGGGAGGAACTAATTATTGTACATCTCAGTACGTGTCAAATTTGCTCCTTGAGCACAGAAAAATACGTGCATGATAATCTTTATGTTAAAATTACGCTTGAAAACTAATCATAATTGGCCCTTTTCTATGATAGTTCGACAATTTTTTCTTTCATCAAGATTAAGCTTACCTTAACGTGAACGAGTGTGGCCCAGTATAAAGTTTATCTTAACGCAAACCAGTGTCTCAGAGCATTTAGTTGACCTTAACGCGAACAAGTGTAGTACTCAGGTCCTAGTAAAAATGGCCAGTTTACTAGCGACGATGCTGAGAGCTCTGCTGCATCACTGGTTGTTGACAGTACCAGCAACAGTCCTGGTGGCTACGTGGTTGTGGTGGCGCAAGCGGAACGACTTTTCTCAAGGTACGTAATGACTTTAGTTATTTTGAGTACTTATTTTCAGTACATACTTCAAGTATTTTAAGTATTTATACCTTTTGAAAATAATCTCGGTGTAGATGTAAAATGTTGAATACCTATTAACTACTGTAAAATATTTCTTATTATTATTTTCGATGATAATAAACTCTGAGCTGAATTAAAAAATATTTTTGTTAACACTTTGGATGCTTTTTTGAGTGTGTCAACATTTTTGACATAAGAATTTTGAGTGGGCGTCACGTTTTCAACACAACACTTTAACTTGTTTTGTTCTCCTCTCAAGACTCCAAGTTAAATAAGAAGAAACGGCTGGCAGCCCAGCGCTTTCAAGCTGCCAGCAACGCGATGACCAATGATGTTATCGGTAAGACCAGCTAGAATTGAGGAGGAGGAGAGGGATAGGGAGGCTAAAAGGGGATAAGGGGAGCAGCAGAGGAAAGGAACAGACAAGCTCCAGACATCAGCGTACAATCCAGCAACAGAAAAAAAAGATGGAGAACAGGTTAGAGTGAACAAGTGTATGCGCTGAAGCCTAAGGCCGACCTGGCAACTCACTTTCGCTTGCGTTTGAGTCTGTGCTGGACTGGATTTCCATAGTGAATGTTAGGTTCATGAGCTCGATATTATATTTTCTAGGGTAATTATACAATTAACTTACGTGCTGTAGTTTGTATTTGAACTTTGTAGAGGTCATTGTTTCCATCATACTAAAATAGAGTATTTTTAGCCTCGGTGAACGTATATAAAAAACGTTTTAGTTCAAGTTCTGCTTTAAATTGAGGCCTAACTCCTGAAAAACGTACTCTATTAGGCTACAGTAGCAGATTTTTGCCTGCTCTGACGGTCTAGGTAGTATTGTACAGGTTTGATCCGTTACAACAGCGTCTTGTGCTCAAATAATTGGCGGCAAACAAAATAAATAAGTGATTTTCAAATAAAACAAATAATTTTCGGCAAATAAAATAAATTGTTTTCGGCAAATAAAATAAATTGTTTTCGGCAAATAAAATATATAATTTTCGGAATATAAAATAAATAACTTCCGGCAAATAAAATAAATAACTTTTGGCAAACAAAATAAATAATTTTAGGCAAACAAAATAAATAGCTTTTGGTAAATAAAATAAATAATTTTCGGCAAACAAAATAAATAATTTTCTGCAAATATAAGAAATAACTTTCTTCAAATAAAATAAATAATTTTCGACATTAATGGAATAATGACGTCACTACAACTTGGTGTCCCTGACCAGTACGAGGAGGTGTGGGTGACGGAGATGACCCAGTATACTCAGACTTGGTCCCAGCAGCAGTCCCAGCTGACGTCCCGCACGTCCCACTCAAACATATCAGGTTGTGTGCTGCTTTATTTCTATTATATAATGTTTCTTTCATTGTCGTTATTTCTGTACCAATATTGACTAGCAATTATCTTAATTTTTTTAACATGAACGAGAATACTTTTTTTAAAATCTGTTTTACTTTCGTAGCAGCCCGCTTGCGTTTGCATTGCTACTGTGCCTTTTTATTTCATCTTGTTAGCTCTATGTGTTATTTTTTATAAAAAATGTAGACTATGTTTGTCAAGCGGTTTCTGTTTGTCATTAGTGCTAAGCTTAGCGTTTAATATCAGGTTGAAAATATCAATTCATGATCGCTCAGCCCTGTGTAGGCGCTGTTTTTCTTTATGAACTTCAGAGCAGTTTTTGTAACATTTTTTACTCACGTAACATCACAGCCTTCAGACTTTTCGATCATTTGTGTTCGTGAAAAATTCCGAGTTCTTGAGTTCTAATACTTTATCTTGAAAAATTTGTTGGGCGCAAAGCAGCAGCCGCAGTCAGTGCCCGAAACACAGTCACGCCCTAGAAAATCTTAATAAAGAATGACTTCCGTGAAAGTGAATCCAGATTAATTTTCCCAAAACTTACAAAACTGTGACTTGAATTCCTCGAAAAAAAATTAAGGATAAAGCATGTTAGGATAATGAGGAAGGGAATTAAAGAAGTTGATAAAAGAACAGAGTTAGTAGATGAACTCATTATTCATTTTATGTCAGAATAAAAGTTGAACTCGACTATGGTTTACAGTGCAACTTGATCCACTTAATGATGCAAGAATCACGTACTAAAACCAACCCTAATTTACTTAATGATGCTATACCCCACACTAATACTAAGCCTGATACATTTGATTCACTAACTCCGTCCAATACTGACATTAACCCTGATCCATTATTGGAGACTGACAAATCCACTTGCCGCATGAAAAAATTAATATAATTTCAATACTGTGAGTGTAGTTATTAGGAATGGAATGTAACCACAACAAGGCGAGTGCTGAACATTTTTTGAACAAGTTACAGCGTCCTACTTTGCTCCTTTGTATCTTAAAATGAGATTGTATACCCCTTATAACGAGACATTTTGACTTGCCAATCTACATTTATGGGTTAATGATCAATGTGGTTAGTGACCAATGTGGTTAATGATCAATATAATTAATGATCCCCTAACAACCACTCTCAGGAGAACCCTGGAGGACAGCTACAAGCGCAGCCTCGAGTTCTACAAACTGATGAACGAGCGACGCTCTGTCCGCTTCTTCTCACAGGAGCCTGTGCCTGAAAAAGTGATAGAAAATCTCATCAGAACCGCTGGTAAGGTGGTCGTCATTTCCCCTTTATTGGCTTATTTTCTGCATAGCTACGTTACGTTTATTTGATTGCTGTTTCGTAATTTCTTACTCTAATTTGTAAGGATAATGTTCAGTCTTAGTAAGTTTCTAACACGTAGTTTATAAGCGTTTATGAAAATGTTTACTGGATACCCGTCATCAATTTCCAGCCGTGAAAGGAACAAAGGCAACAAATTTACTGCTTTTCTACGCTTCTACAATCCTGGATGTCTCATATAGTTTTTTCTGTGAGTCTGGTACGTAGCTATACACTACCACAACATTCCCCACACAATGAGTCCCCTTAAACCTTCTGTTAATTTTCTCTCCTGCCCCCTAACACCTCTGATCTACTCTCAGTGGCCTCAATTCTACTACTACCCCTGAAATCTTCTCTTTACTCCTTCAAGTTCAGCTTTCTCCTGTGTCCACGTACTTCATGACCTACCCCTCCTTGCACAACCGTTCAACACCCCCTCCCTGATCTCCCAAGTTTAGCTCCCGCGGGTGCCCACGCACTTTCATGACCTACTAGGCATGGGACTTTGGTATTTACGGCATAGGACTTGAGTATCTACTGTATAGGACTTGGGTATCTACAGTATGGGACTTGGTTATCTACGGCGTGGGACTTGGGTATCAACCTAAGAATGGGCCAAACGGCTCGTTTCTATTGCCTTATTCTATTCTACTGCTGTGCCCACACCCCTGAAACTCCCCCTGCTCCCCCAGGTACGGCTCCTTCGGGTGCCCACACTGAGCCATGGCGGTTCATTGCGGTCAGAGACCCCGACTACAAGATGCAGATAAGGACCATCGTCGAGCAGGAGGAGGAGATAAACTATATGAAGCGCATGGGTGAGTTGCTGTCTGTCATCGCATGCTACTGAAGATTTATAACAATAATTGTAATAGTAATAATGATAATGAGGACAATTTTATATTTATGAAGATGATGATGATAATAGCATTATATGTACCTGGGTATTTATCACAGAAACAAGAGTTTAGTGGAGAAATGTGAGGATCCTATTAACACATTGACCGCAACTCCCAAATTAGTTTGTATGTATAACAAAGGTTCCGTGTACCACATATGGCGCACGATGCGGTTAAAGGGTTAAATACGAGTACAAAAGGAGAGATTTTCAGTCTGCTCGCTGCTGCCCCTGGCATAAGTAAGGTCTTGGGACAGCCACGTGAACGGCTCAATAATATTGATAATTATTAATGGCCTGATTTAGCCACCAAAAGTTTTGATCAACATCTCCTGTCAACATTAGAGGTCAACATTAGTGGTCAAAATTAGTGATCAACATTATTGGTCAACATTAGTGGTCAACACTAGTGGTCAACATTAGTGGACAACACTAGTAGTCAACATTAGTGGACAACACTAGTGGTCAACATTAGTGGTCAGTATTAGTGATCAATGCTAGTAGTGAACATTACTGGTCAATGCTAAATGTCAACACCAGTGGTTTACTGACCACTGGTGCTTTAGAATTTAATTAGAAATCAGATCGTTGCAATGACAAGTAATTATAAACTACGGCCGCCAGTCTCTGAACTTGCTAAGGTGCCTGTGACTCATTGAATTATTAATATTATTATATTCCTAGTTTAAACATCGCAAGTGACCCATTGAAGATAAGTGTGCAGTCTTGTTTGTGAAGTCGTCTGCACAAAGGTGAAGTTCATGCAGAGCTTAGAAGTGAAAGTGATGCATCATGTTTAGGAGCACAGGACCGCGTAGCTGCTCTCGGTGCCTTAGACAATTGAGTACTACGGAAGCGATCGCTTTAACTTTAGTTCAAGTAGAGTTAATATTTCCTGTACGAGAGAGCTTGCTTTAACTTTAGTTCAAGTAGAGTTAATATTTCCTGTACGAAAGAGCTTGCTTTAACTTTAATTCAATACACACACTTTAATTCATACACTATCTTCAAAGTTTGAATATTTGAATATTATACACATTCGAATTCATATGATTACATATTTTTCATTTTCAACTCTCAATGAGCATTTTATAAAAATTAAGCAGGAATAAATGTACCTTAAAAAAACTAGGATATCTATGTACATCTGATCTATTTGCATTATTGTTATCGATTAAAATTAATCACAGATCTTCAAAACACTCGAATTATCAGAAAAATGTTCAACCAGTTAAATTAGCTGATTTACGACATCAAGTAAATATTTGACCAACACTTGGCTGCCACCTTTTTTTAAAAGACTTTCATGCATATAAATATCTTGGAGAATTCCTCATTAACTTTTCAAACTTTAATACTACGGTTGAGGTTTTGTGTCCTGCCTTCCACTACCATCTCTCCTACCCCCATCGTACAGTATCAAGTGACTAGAAAGATCTGGTAAATTTTCTAAGGAGTCCAGGTTGTACATGCAAGTTGGTTTGGTACTGGCATCGAAATGTGACAAAATTAATCCTAAAATGGTAAAACTGATGAGATTCGTAGATTTCTCTCGGAAAACTGCCGTCTTCTACTGTATGAGAGAGGCAGTCGACGCTCTAAACATAAATAATTTAGGAAACTGAGTAGCCCCACTGCTCACAGTATGTGGCATACACTTCTCGAGATGTTCTGTCAACTTGCATGTGTAATGGTGACGGATAATCCAGCCCTGTCCCTTTAGAAAGTTTGTTCCTGTTCCTCAACCTAGTCTTAACCCTTGTGTGGTGTTCGGGTCTGTGGGACCCATTTTTATTTTTACAGCTAACAATTTTACTGTTTATACTGCTTCTAATTTGGAGAAAGTAAATATTTGATGTGTATTTTAACATAAAAGTGTTTGATTGTGAGGCATTGAAAACCACAAAATGTAACGGGTCCACCAGACCCACAAACACTGGCTGAGTAACAACAAGATGAACACCACTAACCGGACAAAATTCTGTTAAATTCCCCAGGGGTGCAGTGGACTTCGGATCTAAAAGCGATGCGGACAACACACATCAAGGAATACCTGACAGATGCCCCCTGGATCCTGCTGGTGTTCAAGCAGGTGTACACGGTGCTGCCTGACGGGCGCCGGAGGAACAACTACTACCATGAAATTTCCACGGCTATCGCCGGTGGCTTACTGCTCTCCGCCATACAGGTACTGTTGGGTTGTACAGGGTGTGCCAATATAACTACCTTTTTCAAAGCGCTTTACTTTGAAAAGAAAGAAAGTTATGTTGCCCCACCCTGTACCTGTGAGGTATACTCATGGCATCTGAGGCTGTGCGCTTTCTTTTGGAATACCGGTAGACTCTGCCTCCTAGTCTGCGTGTGATCCAATCCATTTCGAGATCGTGCTTTGCCAGTGCTCCTATTTTTTATGTGACGCTATTCTGAGTGCCAGATACCAGCCTAACTTTCGCCAGGCTACAAACTAATTTCTTTTTCCCCAGAACGCAGGCTTGGCAACCCTCACATCGACCCCTATGAACTGCGGTCCAGCTCTCAAGACGCTGCTGGGGAGACCGACCCAAGAGAAACTGCTCCTGCTGCTGCCCGTTGGTTTCCCGAGCCTCGACTGCACTGTGCCTGATCTCGAGCGTAAACCACTGCAAGAAATACTGACGGTTTTTTAAAGTCTTCTCTGACAGTTGACACTTTTGATTGTATGTTACACTGATGGAACCACCAAGAGAACTACAATCTCTGTTATTGGAAACATGGAAAATTTCCCTCAGTGTTAAGTTCATTGGCGAGTGCCAATTGTGGCAGACATGAAATATGCTGTCGTGATCATCCTTCATTACTTCATCATCCTGTCATCCTGAACACATGAGGTTTCTGATGAGAACTGCAGCTACAGCTGCAGCTGCGCAGCCCTTGTGTGATCTGTTCAACAGCTCCTCAATTGGTAACTGTTATGCCTGCATCTACCTTCCAAAAATTGATCTAATGAGACAATGTGCGACTGAAAGTAAATCTGTTTGATAAGTGAAGTGATAATTTTTTGAGTTCATAATGGAGTTTCCTATCTGCAAGCTGAAACTGATCAAGATTCAAAGTTCCTGTTTTACTTGAAATTGTTTTTAAAGTTTGCAGTTATTGGTTTAAATCAAGTTCTTTATTTAACGTTTACTCTAGTGAGGAGTACGAATGCGCTTATTATTTAAGTTAAAGCAACATCTTGTGCTTTAGTTCTCGTGTGCTGTCTCGGGTTTATATGTATACAAACACAAACATTACAGTGTTTCAATTCTATTAGTCTTCCAAATAGTCAATGTGACGTAAATTTTAACTCTAGGGTAACGAAATTCTATTTTTGACGACTTTCCACGACTGTACACTGCACAACAGAATAAAATAAGCCAATAGAAACGAGTCGTTTGGCACATTCTTGGGCTGCTATCCAAGTCCCATGCCGTGTTACCCAAGTCCCATGCCGTACTACCCAAGTCCCATGCCGTGTTACCCAAGTCCCATGCCGTGCTACCCAAGTCCCACGCCGTGTTACCAAAGTCCCATGCCG
>VCRD01000988.1:151555-173628 GCA_006783055.1 Trinorchestia longiramus | reverse complement strand
CTCGTCAAGATGTCTGCCCCAGTGGAGGGCATCTACGAGGGGACACGACATGAGGGCGGAGGCGATGTGGACTAAGTAATGTGCTCTCTTCAGCAGCCATCTGCCATCACGGTGGTCACCACTCTCCAGGCACGACTGAAACAAAGATACGGCTGAAACAGAGGCACGGCTGAAACAACAGATGCACGACTGAAACAACAGATGCACGACTGAAAAAACAGATGCACGACTGAAAAAACAGATGCACGACTGAAAAAACAGATGCACGACTGAAACAACAGATGCACGACTCAAACAACAGATGCACGACTCAAACAACAGAGACATGGCTGAAACAACAAAGACACGGCTGAAACAACAAAGACACGGCTGAAACAACAAAGACACGGCTGAAACAAAGAAGACACGGCTGAAACAGAAGCCTAATTAACAGAGTTCAAAGCTTACCTTACCAGCTGCAGAAGATGTGGTTTGCAGGGTTTAAAATAATAGATAGCTGCAGGAGATAATGAAGTGGTCAGTACCATAAGGGCTAACATGCCAAAAACATTATGAACAATCGCCATACAAAGTTTGCCCAAAAGAAATTTCCATAACATAATTGACGCTTCGCCTGAACGGCGAACAGTATTGCTTAGTTGACGGGGCCAAAAATCAAGATTTCAGTACCACAGAAAATGGATTTTTTAGGTTGTGGCGTTTTCACCTTTGTGGCACAGAGCGCCTCATTGTCTTCAGCAGCTGGTAATGACCCTGACATGGACTTCTGAAAAAATTAATCAAATGGCAAAGTTTATCAAAGTTTTTTCCACAGTGAATGAGCTCAAGATTCTCAAAAAGAAATTATGAAAATGTACAAATAGAGACCCAAAGTTAAGTAAGACCAAATAGTGTGAGTTAAAACAGACAAAAAATTCAAGAGAAATTTCAAGTGTCTCCAACTCACAATAGTAATAACAACAATCTTATTACAATGACTATATCAAAAACTGAACAGGTGATCATGACCACCAAAGATCATATATCATGTTTTAAAACACATTCAATATTATATATACATAATATATATTTATAATATATATAATATATATTTTAGGCTCAGGACACTAAGTTTACGAAAATAAAAAGTAATACATCCATACTTAAGTGTACTAGATCAAAAAATCAGCAACTCAACTTCCATTTATATGAAAATATAAATGGAAAAAGAGGCGTGAGGAACAATTGTCGAACTGACCACCCAATAACTAGAAAAAATTTTAATAAAACTGACCACCCAGATCACTAAACCAGTGGTTGGACGCTAGAGATAACCCAGTAATGGTCGTTTCTAAGTAGTTATATCAAAAGGACAAACATCTGACTTTTAAAATAAAGCTTTTGAAATGAATGAATATTTAGCAAGATAATTAGATGAAAACATACAGGAGCAATTCAAGGCATAACCTGGAGAGGCCAGCATCCCATTAATATGAAAAGACTAATTGTAAAACAACAATAACATAAAATATAAGAAGAGAAGTCTGTCACACACCTCCGGAACAACAATCTTCAAGTCAACGACTTTGTTGAGAGTCGTGAGGCTTCCATCAGCGTAGGAGCCCGTCGTGGCTACAGAGGCTGGAGCTGTGAACTGGAACACGCCCTCAATTCTGGGTGTCCAGGGTAATGGAGCACCCACACCAGCATAACAAGACCAGTCACATAGCTGGAAAACACAGTTGTAACAATAAATAACACAATAGTCGTACATGCTATGTATAATGTCACCAATCATATGGTGACATTATACATAGCATGTACGACTGATTTACTAACCAGCGTACAACAGAAGGATCAATCTATAAAATAGGATTGTCATTGAAACAATTCCATTACAACAATTGCATGTCGGACGATGATAATACCTAACAAACAACAATGACTCAAATATGCATTACATCTGACGTAATGCTAATTTCATTGCATTTTGTCTTTACCTTTTTGAAAGGCAAGCAAGGTCACTAACAATGACAAAAAATATATATAAATCATGTAATTGATCTTTAACACGTTGGTCGTGATGTGTAACCATGTTGTCACCGAGTATATTCCAAAATCGCAATGTGATGTGATACATGGTGCACGTCTTCAAAAATGCACGTTTTTGAAAATACATTTACCACTTAAAATTTTGCCAATTTGGTCATGTGACAACATGTATCAATGAAATGATGCCAAAATTCTGGTGAAATAAGCAGTGTAACCAACGTATTACTTTGATTTCCTCCATCCCAAATAATGATTTTTTTTCATTAGATACAAATTCCTCCAAGCCAAATAGTATAGAAAGCAAATAACGAGCCTCTAAGATGCTTCTTCAGAGCTTTTTGCTCCAAAATACATGACTTCAAGTCAAGGATACACGATGATTCTCGACCATGATAAGTCAAGAGAAAACCAGCTAAAACACTGATATTTCAGCAAGAAAAGGTGAGGGAGGTGAAAGGCTATGTTATTTTAATAGTAACAGCACTTAATGTACAATACATATCATGGTTCAAAGACAGTACATAATCTAGGTACTTACAGGAACTGCCTTTAATGCATTAGGAAGTGCAAGCACATGGTCTGTAAAATTTTGTATCCACTTGTCCAGAGCCAATTTGTGCTTGGATTTCAGAGTTATTTCACTCAACAGAGTCTCCAACTGAAAAAAGGATACTAGTTACAAACACTTTATAAGTATTTCTATAGCAAATACACTTAATGAAATCAATCACAATAACATGTAGAAAAAATTATTTCATTATAGTAATATCAAGGTAAATAAAATACAAAAACCATCACTATTTTACCCCCAAAATGTTGGTAGTGTTCATGAATAAGTTGAAAAGCCATATTTCTAATACATTCTATCTCAAACACATTTACAAGTCTCCACTGAGCAAAATTCTACCTTCATCCTCAGAATACAAATAATCAAAAACAATTACGCTCTTACAAACCACTCTTCCAGTTGTAGTTATGCCTAACCCACAAGACTTAATAATCCTTTCCACACCACATAGTACCTGGTAGCCTTCACTTGCAACACTATTTAATTTCCAGTATTCAAAGGAGTTTTCCTCCATTTCTTTCTGCAATTTCCTATTCATCCCTCCAATTCTAATATCTATCAAATATTCATACATTTTTCATAGTCCCATTTACTCTTAATTTTCTAAAACAGCACTGTCTCAATATGTGTAATCACATAACTTTCTGCAATTGCTCTAACTATAAACTGATAGAGCAATACAACCAGCAACTAATAACTGATCCAATGACAGCCATTCTCACAACTTTGAAAACTAAACTCAGCCACTTCCCTGTCTCCACCCATCACTCTCATGTCTATACTACTAGTTACCAACACTTGTTACTTTGATAACCATAACACAAAAACCCTCTTCATTGCACTCAGTATTTTCTTCAGCCACTGTTTCCCATACAGCAGATGTATTGACTTAATAATCTGTTAGCTACAGCTCCAGAAATTCAGAATACACCTATTGTATTTGTCCAGTACTTACATTTAGAGTTGATAAAAGATTTTGTACAACAGGAATAGGGTTAAAATAGCTTTTCAAATGTCTAAGTTCATGAGTACACCAAAAGTTTCATTAAAATACATCATGAATTTAGCTTCGAGCATCATAAGAAAAACAAAGAAGTGCCAAACTATACAAAAAGCTTTTTCAGAAGGCAGCTATTGTTGGTGTAATGATGAACTCAACAAACAAAAGCAACAAAAAAAAGGTGCAAATCATACATAATTGTGAAGAAAATATTTTACTTGTTATGAAATTTTTATATGCATACAAATATATACTAAACTTTTTTTACATAGGATATTTTCCTGAAGTAGTGAAATATCATTAATATTTTTATTACACATCTTACCTGTATCCTAAAAAAGCTGTTGTGATAGAGGGCTTTGGTTTCTTTCATATAAATCAGCTCTTGCGTCGAGGGAATATCTTCAACAATGCGTTGGTGCTTTGCAAAAGGCCCATCATCATCCTGAAATAAAGTGACCAGTAATTAGAGACAGCTTCCAAGACACCTGTTCCCACCATAACATGCAAAGTCAATGACCCAATTGTTTCTTCAAAGTATGAACAAATCCAAAATAATTTCAATAATGTTGCAGAACTATAGGAGATGAAATAATATAACAATATTGTTATGGTTAGAATAAGTTATATTACACACAAAAGCAACACTTTATTACAAATCTGCCTTCTGAGCAATGATTATATTTTTCAACAGCATCTTATTCCATAATAATTATTTTATTATGCTACACTTCAATTTGAAAAACTGTAATGGGCTTGAAACTCAAACTTAATTTAAAGATAAGTTTGTACTTCTCAGTTCTATTGCACACTGATGCTACTTTTTAGTTGCATGACAACTAGAATTACTTTTTACTCATTTTTCAGTATTAAAAGACAGACCATACTTTTTACTCATTTTTGAGTATTAAAAGATAGACTATACTTTTTACTCATTGTTCAGTATTAAAAGATAGACCATACTTTTTACTCATTTCAGTATTAAAAGATAGACCATACTTTTTACTCATTTGAGTATTAAAAGATAGACCATACTTTTTACTAATTTTTCAGTATTAAAAGATAGACCATGTATTATACAAAAATATGATTGACAGAGAAGCAACTATTAGACACAAAGCATTTCATTCTGTACTACTTATTGAAAAAAATCCTAATTCTTCACTTAAAAATAGGGACAACAAATTACAAGAAATTTTTAATTACCCAACTGAGCAAGTAGTTAATTACTTACATGTTGCAAGTCACTCCTTTTGACTCCTCTAGTCCTCTCAGTTTTGTGAGAATTCTTGGTGTTGCTGCCATTGTACTGAGTTCCTTCTCCATCAAACTCGTCTGATTGAAATTCTGCTGTCATGTTTGATAAACTTTTATAAACAGACAAAACTATGATACTTTTTCTACTAGGAGATTTTTATATTTATCCTGAAAAGTAAGAGTGATAACTCAATTCAAGAAATAAATTAAAATAAAAACAATCAAATAAACAATTCCATCAAACTCGTCTGATTGAAATTCTGCTGTCATGTTTGATAAACTTTTATAAACAGACAAAACTATGACACTTTTTCTACTAGGAGATTTTTATATTTATCCTGAAAAGTAAGAGTGATAACTCAATTCAAGAAATAAATTAAAACCAAAAAATTAAAAAGACCACAAGAAATAACTGAGGAGCTTTTAGACATTTTCAAGTAAGAAAATAAATACCTGGCCTTGGTTGATAACAGACCTATTCTCTTCAAATAGAGTGCACACCATATACTGTATTGGTCACATAAATATTTTCAAGAGAAATTAAAAAGTGTTCTAACAATGAAAGAGTAAATATTATTTGAACTTTATAAGCTTTTTAAATCTGTACTTGAAGCTGTCATTCTGCAGTGCCAAGTTAGCATTGCTTAGAAATGTTGAGTGTACATGTCATACATTCTATTGCAATACCTTTTTAATATAAGTATATGGTAGTTGAATATCATACATTCCTAATTATAATAATTAACCTAACTAGTGCTTGTGTATATATTGAAGATCACCATTTTTAAGTAATTAGAACTTTCAGACCATCATTAAACTGTGAAAATATTAATACACTGATGTGAGTGGAAGGAAATTCAATTACCTCAAGCAATAATTTTGGACTTGAAAAAGTTGCATTCCAATTGTTTTGTAAGAAAGTGGCAATATTTCAGGACTTTTACCTTGAGTTTTGGAAAATAGATACAAATATAAAAAACAGAAGTAATCTACCTTGTTGGTGCATAGGCAAAGCTCCTTGGTACAAAAATAAAATTAACAATTTTAAATACAAAAATTGTTTGAATTCTTTAAGTAAAAAAATTGCTATACTTTTATCGTCCACAAATTTGAAAAGCAAGCAATCCAAAGCAATTT
This sequence comes from Trinorchestia longiramus, assembly GCA_006783055.1. NCBI lineage: Eukaryota > Metazoa > Arthropoda > Malacostraca > Amphipoda > Talitridae > Trinorchestia > Trinorchestia longiramus. The sequence continues at coordinate 167,635 of VCRD01000988.1, read as the reverse complement.
CACATTTACAAGTGCTGGATGTTGGCAAGAAAATTATCACATAATTTATGAAGTCCCTAAGTTTTCCAGATCAATATTTGAGCTTTGAACAGTTTTTTCCCCATGTCCGATACAATTTCGTCTTTCAGTTTGCTACAAGACAAGAATTAAACCATATGATTTATAAATAAACGCATGTTTAAGAAGGCTGAAAAGCCTTCCCTAAAAAAGTCACAAATCACACTAAATAAATAAATCACTAAAATCACACGGATTCACACCTCGACGCTCAACCATACAGCTGAAAATAAGAACGAGAAATGTATGTTGTTGAGGAAACGTAGATTGGTATTTAGAAATTTCTTCCTGAACTGCGGCTAAAATAAAAGCGGATTCTTTATAAATTTCAAATCATCTACATAATCTGTTCGGTGTACAGATGTGTATATTCCTGACGTTCAAGGATATGTAAGCAAGTTTTAGTTTTTTTATGATAAATGCCAATCTAACTGAAACAGATGGTTTGTCATTTATAAACGAGAAATGGTAGTTGTTTATTAAATTTATTTTAATGCTAATTGTCCAATAAAAACATCGTTTTTACTCTTGAATGTTTCTGAAATAATGCATTTCTAAAAATCATGCATGCTGGTACAAACTGATCATGTTCAGTTTGAGTTTTAAAAGAAAAGAAGGATACCCGATACATGCATCCAATGTTTATAGCAAACAATGTGTAAAATATCTAAGCCAACTTAGCTTGCAATAGAAATTAGATATGAAACAAATGTTAAGAAATATTTTGCCTATTTTTGCTCTCGGTCAGTTTAAGACTTCTCATAAATAAATAAAATATATATATATATACTTTATTTCCAACAGAGTGTACAGTACATATACATTGGATTTTAAATTCCTAATGTTAACATCTTATGAGTAGTGATGGTGCTTATCGATAAGATCTTATGAGTATTAGTGATGCTTCAAGCGAGATCCACGTCCTTTATGCTGCAACTCGAAGTGGAGGCTCATGGGACCGTGTCGATGAGCATGGTTGAGGTGTGGCTTACGCCAATGGTCCAGCGTAGCAGCTGGCGGGCATTTCAAGCTGCCGATGATCTGAGGCAAACAGACCGTGGCGATTTTCAGGATAGAATCCGGGCCTCCTCCTGCATAGTAAGCGGGTACCCACCAATTTGGTTAGTTATTTATCATTTTATGCTAATATATAAACGTGTACTTTAGTAATGATTCTGTTTTACAGTTTTTGATTTGTCATTATGTAATGTCCTTCACGTTTTTTCATGGTCGTAAATTTGTTTCATTTTAAGATTTTTTGAGAAACTATGAGCAGGCTCAAAGGAAAAAAAATACATAGCATTGAACTCTACAAGAGGGAATAAATGGAAATAAAATAAAATAAAATAATTTTTAGCGCGTATTAGTATTTTTTGCACTTAAATTAATGTAATTACGAGTGAGACATGGTTATTCGTTAATGGTCGCGTTATTAGTTGACAATCGTGAACGAAAGAAAGAATGAGAGAAAGGAAAAACGTTATTCGATTCAGATATGCATGAAACATACAGAAATTTTACAATTCTTAATGCTAACATCTTACTACCAGTGATTGTGCTTCCAGCGACTGTTCCCGTCCATCTTGTGAAGTGAGGTAGAGGATCGTAGTGAATCATGCTATGATCTGGAAGCTTGAAGAGATAGTCAGTTCAAGTCTGTTAGCTTACCTGGTCCCTGCATCACAAACAGAGAAAATTTGAGGGATATGTGGTGATTGAAACTCTCAAAACCAAGGACCTGGCAGCACAACAACCAGTCGCTTAACCACTAGGTGAGAGTGGAAGCGCATACAAAAACGATTTTGAACTAAATGCAGATTTCTCACTGAAATTGTCGCCAAAATTTCAGTGACATAGATGCATATATCTCCTCTAGTTTTAATACGTTTTGTCACGTACTTCATGTGAAATTACCAACTCTGTTTTGTCATTATACTTCTGGTGTTTAACTGTTTGTTATATGTACTTGAAGCCTTTATGTTTATGCTTTGAAGTTATATTCCTTAGAGGAATATCATTTTGTGTTGTAACTTATCAGCAAAATTTATTAAAAATCAACCTCCAGAAAATATTTATTAAAACAGTCATTTTCAGCCTGAACCCACGATGGACAAACACCTGCAAATCAATGACAGAACCAATCAAATTAGGAACATCAGTACAATAACGCAATTGAATGGAAAACAAAAAGAAAATATGCCGCGTACGATTTTCACAGGGAAATTCACTGAACATTATTAGTGGATTATTTTACCAACCGATGTACTGATATTCTCACACTACACTCGCCGCTCAGCTGGACAGTTTCTACTGCTTGAAGTACTTGAAACTTTTAATTTTTCATAGCATTAAAAAATTGAACACGGACTACAAATTCTTTGTTGAGGTTCTCATATCTGTGTCCTCAAAATAATTCGACAAACTTCCCAACGCTACAAAATTCATTGATTGGGAGCATTATCTATTGCATACAAGTATTAGCTCGTATTCCAGGTAATAAAAGTTCTTTATTTCACGGGAAGAGGCACAAAACTTAAAATGTGACTATAAATGATACCTTAGACTTGAGTTTTAATCATTTTTTCTCGTAGAAGACAGTTAGGCTTCCATATTGCCTTCTACCGTCAGTGTAGACTGTGTTCCAGTTATGAGTCGTGCACATATCCAATAAACGCCACAGTTTTTTGCTGATACTGCACAATGTGATGCTTCGTACTCTGAGACATTCAGTACAAAAGTGGTCGTTGTAGGGGAACTTGCAACTCTCTCTTAGCAATGAGCTTTCCTATAACTTGCAACACCCTCTCTCGCCTAAAGGGAAAATGTACGACTTTACGCAAGAAAGATTACATGAAATCTTTAATTCACCAGGGTACGAATCCGCATTCTGGGTAGTCTGCATTGTTAAATTGTCGATGAGCATTAGGGCTTCCAATATTAAGCCATTTAAAAGACAACAAACTTACTACCAGCTTTGACGTACCTATTGAAAGCTCAACCAATTCTCGTAACAATCTTGTGTTTTGTTGGTCATTGCGACATCCTATGAGGTATATTGATACTTAGTGAAGGGAAATTTGGAACAATTTCATTTAATACGTTGTTCAATGAAGATGAACCCTCAATCTATATTTACTCTGTATACATATATATATATATATATATAAATATATATATATATATATATATATATATATATATATATATATATATATATATATATATATATATATATATATATATATATATATATGCTACACTAGCAACAGTACTCCAAACCTGGATCTCTGTCATGCTAAATAGTTTTCTCACATATATTTTACCCGTATTTGAATTTTTCAAACTTCCGTTTCGAACCATGAGATCAAAAATTGTTTTGCTTTGGAGGAGCTCATGCATTTGAAAGAATTAAGAAATAAATTATAATTTATTGCATATGATGCTTGGGGACTCATAATCTAATCTATTATACTTGCATGCACACACTTGAGGGAAATGAAAGGAGACAAACGTCAAAAATCTGTAAAAGATCTTAGGTATGTTTTCCCTTTTTGACATCGACCTTTTTGATATCACGTAACAAAAGAAAACAAACAAAAAAATACATTTCCAATATAGTTGGTACATAAGAAATGTAACAGCATTGGTTTTTAAATAATTCCTTTGAGGTCAAATCATCTCTAAAGAAAGTTTATGTCCATATGCTGTATACAAACACATACACGCATACACACAAATATGTGCTTTTCTCTTTAAATAAATGTACATACATATCTATATCCATATTATGTTTGTCGCCAGAGGTAATTTTTAGGGACAGCAGTCGTACTGTCAGCTGCAGCTGCGCGTTCTGTCAATAGCAGACGTTAATTTGCCCGACTGTAGAGTTGGCAGCTCTTGTCCGAAAGTTCTGTTATATAACTGCAAGCGCCACCATTTTCGGCCAAACGTTCCCCCTCGTAAAAAACGATGCTTTCAACACAACTTTCTCAGGCATTCTCGTTAATGGAATGGAGAATTATTACATAAAATGTTGTGGTGCGAACATCTGAAGCCATTTCAATGTAGCATTGAAACTACTCGTATACACTACGGGTGACCAGTCAATCTCTCATGTCACAAATAAAAATAAACTCATGTTAGTATATTAGTCCTAAAAAATAAAAACCGTAGAAAAATTCAACATTGTCGTTTTGAAGTTCCTCTAAAAGGCCTAAAAGCTGCAAAGAAATACTACACGGTACATTATTACAATCATATTTGTAAACGGAAACAACTAAAAAGAATTTATCAGTTCATTATTTCTAGCAGGCGAGCACACATTCCATATCATAAAACATATTTTGGTACATGGCACCCAAAAAATTTATATACGACCGTAAAATGTTCAAAAAGAGTCCCTGCCCAGCACCTTGCAGCAGATGCACGAATAATTTTCTAGTCGAGAATGTGCACTATACCTAAGTTACTTTCAATTCTTTGTACAAGAATTTTTCTCGATTCTTTATGTAAAAATTTCCTCGTGAAGAACAGTTCTGTGGAATACTTCACCCTTCATTTTTGCCGCCATTCCTTTTCTCAATTCAAAATTCTATTGAGAAAGTTTTTGATTCTATGCATCGCAGGTCAAACTGTACATCAAATGCAGGTAAAAGCAATAGTTTGAACTCTATTCTTCCCACATTAACATACTCCTACAAAATTTAAAAAACTCTGATCAAATAAAGGTAAAATTTTTCTGTAGCCTGCATGTCTTATATTGCAAGAAAAGTTTCATGAACAGAATTAATTTTTTACTCAGTTTTATAGTTGAATCCAATGAAATGTTTCGTTCTTTTACTCACTTCAAAAAAATATTCCACAATACAAAAACAACCAACAAAGTAAAGAAGCATCAAACATTGTTTCATGGTAGCGTCATTTGAATGGTAATTGAAGTGACTCAAATCCTTATAATTTAAAATATAATAAATACGAAGAACTATGAAAGTCCAATTAATGCGATCATCATCCTCTAACAACGAACAAAATTTTGCAAAATAATTTATGGCAGGAGACGAATACAGAGGTGGGCATGTCACTGCATGCAAGTTACACTCAGTATCAGGGAGATTTACGAAGCAAACTGATGCGTAAAAATAAAGTGATATCTTGTGCTACTTGTCTTGTGTGACATGTGAAGACAAACCAGATTGTTTGTAGACGGTCGAGTTAAGCGACAGAATTTGTCAGTGTGATGTGTTGTGTGGACTGTGGTGCGAATATTCGCGTCTGCAGGACAAACGTTATTGCATGTCTGCAGGACAAACTTTATTGCATGTCTGCAGGAAAACTGACGTCATGGCATGTCTGTAGAAGGACAGACGTTATTGCATGTGTGCAGGACAGACGTCATTACATGTCTGCAGGATGTCTGACGTCATTGCATGTCTGCAGGAGGACCGACATCATTATATGTCTGCAAAAGCACCGACATTATTGCACGTCTGCAAGAGGACCGACATCATTGTATGTCTGCAAAAGCACCGACATTATTGCTCGTCTGCAAGAGGACCGACATCATTGTATGTCTGCAAAAGCACCGACATTATTGCATGTCTGCAAGAGGACCGACATCATTGCATGTCTGCAAAAGCACCGACGTTATTGCATGTTTGCAGAAGGACAGACATTATTGCATGTCCGCAGCAGCACCGACGTTATTATATTTCATCGGAACCGATGTTCTGGATCTTATGATTATTTATTGATTGTATTAAATGCATAGTAACTGAGTCGATCTAACTGCTTATATTGAGCTCATTGTGACTAAATTTACCATAAATGATTATCTGAATGTTGTAATTGGTGGTTAATGTCAATTATTACGAAAAGATTCAATGAAGTGCATGGGATAGAAGAGTTTGTACACAGAAACTTCTATAAAATTAATACAATGGCTATTTTAGACTATAATGCAGACTCATGTTTTTTCATATGCACTGTCAGATGGAAGCATTTGGTGAGCTTGCATGTCCCGATATAAATCAAAATATGAAATACTAATTACCTGTTTAATTGCACATCTCAAAATTGATTAATTACCCACCCATAAACATAATTACATAACACGTACACTGAATTTTCTATAGTCATCTTCTCTAATGAGAAACGTATCCTGATCGAGGTTCCTTGTGCCTGTCGACAATTTTTACTCATCTAGATGTATTAATGTTAAGATAAAATTAAAGATTAAGTATAAATCATACTTAGTTTTAAAAATATGTTAAAAATAGTTCATTTATAATGCAGCTAAGCCTTAATTAGAAGATGTTGTTTGTATGCAAAGTAGACTATACTATGATTACTCAGCTTTAACCACCCCGACAATTTTCGGATTTGTTTCGGTGCAGCACGATTATACATCTTTAATGAAGCAATATTCCCAGCCATCTGGGCGCTTCACATTCTGAACCCTCCTTCTCATTAACTGCTTGTGCTTCATCATCACTGCACCGTGATATAAAAAATCTTTTATTTTCAGGGGTCTTGACTTAACAAAGCTGATGCTTGCAGCGCGTTCGCATCACACTTGCGCTCCAGCGGAGTTTGAAAAGCAGGGTTCAAATGTGTTGTTGCCAAGCGTAGAATGTTGCATGTTCAGGTGCTTTACGGAACTAGAAAAAATATCGCTTTGTAATAGACACACACAATTGAGTGAATTTTATTCCATGAATTTTTTATTCGTCCATGAAATATTAACTCGGTACGATCAGAAAGTGACAACTAGACCATCTATAGAAATATTAACAAATTTATAAATACCTCCCTCATTCTAAATATATAATTTTGATAACTTTAAGTAGTTAGTTGTAGCAGTTTCCGCTGGAATTATGAAGTGATACAGTCGCACTATAGCTGTCCATGATTTCTGCTCCACGTTCAACACAATCTTAACAATCTAAAAATCTACATTAGACTTCGAATAGTCTCAAGTTCGGTTAAAAATTATCTCATGAGATGACTATATCTATATATAAATTATTTATTGCATCACTGAATTTTAAAAAATAAATCGAAAACTGCAATATAATTAGTCATTGATGACGTAAGGAACTTATTCTTTCTCCCTAGAGTTCTTGTTTTGGTCGTGCTTGATACACCCCTGCAATTTGCCTCCTGGGGTGAACTTCTTTGGGTCTCCTGGGAGTGCAGCTCTCCAGAGGGCCTCGACGGGTTATTATTCTTCATTATTGTGGCTGCCGAGCCCTTCAGACATGCCCCTGATTGCCTCGTTATGGTATCTTTGACTCGCAATGTTCTCCCGTAGCCTGAGACTTGGAGGAGGGGAGCTTCTCCAAGGGTTTGAGGGTCGCAATAGTTTTGAAAAACGATCCTGTAAACCAGACTCTGTTCCATCTGCACGATCCTTCAAAGTTAGTAACGTCTTACGAGAACGATCGGTCCAGAGAGTTGATTTCTGCAAGCAAACAAAAATCAAATTTGAATAATTAGGAAGCAGAAGTTCTGTCGCTCAGTCTGAGGTATCAAAAAGGCACACTGATAAAGATTCTTTCTGTTAATGATAGACATTTTACAAGTTTTCTTCCCGATAAAAACAATCAACAACTTTTCTTTCAGTAGGAACTCAGTAACAAATGACCAATGAGATGGGAGGCTTCGAGGCACATTTGTCTTACTAAGAAAAACATTTCTCTTTGATCGTTAATTATTTCGATATGGTAATTTGATGTATTCTTGCGCTCCAAGAATCTGATTCTCATTCCATTAATTATTTCAGGATGATAATTTTGGGCATTAACTTGATATATGAACACACCAGCTGTCGTTTCTAAGGATCAAGAAGCTGACATATTGCTGGTAAAAATGTCTACTTCTACTCTCTCTTTCCGCCGAATAACAATTTTTTCCTCTCCATTGTGTTATTAGCAAATTGTATTTTTACGTCTAGCCCTACAATCTAAACTTTTACGTTTCTCGACTGTATCATTAAACGCAATTTTCTGTTTCCTGACTCGGTGGAAAAGAAATGAATCAGGTTGGAACTACTAGACTAGACGTCAATAAGAGGTCCAGTCATTGCAAGAAGAATAAATCTCATCATAAAAATCTCCTTTTTAGTGAACAGGAATAAGTATAAACGTATCTTGATTTTGTCAATTGAGCATAATATCAAGTTTCTAGTATCTCATGTTTAAATCTTAGCAAGGTTTTTAGGATTTTATCACTGCAGTAAATGATTTAATTGTTTCTTACCTCCGAATACTGACATGGTGTCGTGTATACCAACACCTTGATACTGAAATATTGTCATCTTTTGTACCCTATGATATTAAAACAGGATTAGGACTTCCATCTATGATACTCCATCCTAACGCTACAATTTGTTTGTCACTTATTTGTATAAAAGTATAAACATGGTTCGAAAATCCTTAACCTAAGAATGATTCTGAACTCCAGCATCAGAAGAAATTTTCATGCCGTGAGTCACCCGATTGTGCAACGAGCTCATCTTGTCATTCCTCACTTCCTTATCCTAAAATATCACGTTCATCGCCTTGTTAAATCAGGATTTTGTGAATGTAAAAACGGTATGAGTACGGACTTTACATTTTTGATGTTCAACTCATAATTATCAAGAGCTTACGTCCATGTTTTCCCAACATGTTGTTGCTGCAATATCATTTGCTTGAAATGTCCAACTGTTAAAGGTAAATTAAACAACTGTTCAGACAATAATTTTCCTGATTCAAAATATACATATCGTAAACTCAGCAGCGTCACATTTTTAAACTTCATGTTACATGTAACACAATTATCATTTATTACCCTGCAGGCAAAACTGTCCTAAAATTCTTCTGCAGCCCTTTTGTGGGTTTTCCTAACGTGCAGATGTTGCATGCCCTCCTAAGCAACTCACCAGATTTGAGAGGCCATTTAGTTTAGCTTGGATGGCTTCCCTGTACAGGAAAACACGCAACGAGCAGGAACATTTTTTAGGCTTGTGTATTAGGCCAAGATCAACTGTGTCGCTGCATTGGTGATGCAGGACAGAGTCTAGCTTCTTGTCTCTTCGGAAACACGACAGTTGTTAACTTGCAAGGTCTCTTCTTAGAATTTTATTTCCAGTGTTTTGCAGCCAGCTTGGGATAGAGTTACAGAAGGGATAAAATATGGCGACTCGTTGGAATTCATTTTGAAAGCAGGAATAAAAATGGCAGTGTACCAAGCACAAAATGCACGGGAATTTGGTTGATTGTATTGAAATTATTGTATTATTTTAAATTATTGATTGTATTAATGAAAATTATTTTATTTAATTGTCATATGTGATAGTAGTATAATAATGACCTATTAAATTATTAGTTATAAACGTAACAAAAAATTATTTCAACTTTTTTCATACATGATTGTACTGATGTTAATATACGCGTGTAAGTTCACCTTTGCATGATTCGGACGCTTTGCAGGCAAGGAATCAGTCTACAAGTTTTATTTCCTCTTTCAAATTTACACGCGTGCTACATAGTTACGCAGCAAAGTCAAAACGATTTCGCGAGTCAGACAATTTGGAACCGTGGATTTTTTCGAGAAATCAGTTCTGGACAATTTACGGAGATGCATCACGAGGTTAATGCGCACCTCTACGGTCACACCCACGCATACTGGCGCATGGCTGTCATTGAAAATTACTGCCATGTACAAACGGAATGGTGCAGAAAAAAAACTAGGTTCCCCAGTCAACCCAGAAAAAGATTACGTCAGAGAGAATAGAGAGAAAGAGAGAGAGTTGGGTAGCTCATGATTTGCAACTGCACTCCGTCGACAAAAAAATGTGAAGCTGTTTTGACAGAGCGTTGCTCCATTTTAGCGTAAGAGTGAAGCTTTTGTGTAATCCTAGGCTCTGGAAATCCTTTCCTGTATGTAAAAAACGAAAATACCATTGTACTCTAAATTCCATCCAAAGCTAATTTTGTCTACAGAGCATGGAAAAACATGATTTTCTTTTCATGATGTTCCATCATCAAGCATTATCTCCAGAAGTAAAGAGATGTCTAAAGATATTGAGATTTAAATGTTCATTTTATTCATATTTTTCAATCTCTGCCTCATTGAAACGACAAGTGTAAGAATCTCGAGATTTTATAGGACTGATTGTGCTACAGAAATAAATTAAAATTAAGGTCATGTTCCAGTGGGCTGTTAATCGGCGTTCAAAAATAATATTTTGAAATTAATACACGTCTGTATAACTCCTAACTTTTTTTGGTTTACCAAAAATATTACATTTATGCATGTACTCTTTAGCATTTGCGATACATTGATAGGATAAACCCTCTTACGGATGAAATATTAATTGTCATTCTCCTCGTAATAGCGACAAGATTTCAATAAACACATCACAACTACAGATCCCTACTTCAAAATGTAATGCAGCTTTGGACCGTGATTATGACTACACAGGAAGACCCTCCTACCGAAATTGGGGTGCATGTGCCCTTAAGGGGTGCGTGAGCCCTTAAGGGGTGCGTGAGTATACAGCAAAGGCCTCGTGAGACGTTTCTTAAAGTCAAAACTAGTGTGGGTAAAACCACAGCCTCTTGTTTAGCTCACGAAGTATAATTCAGACTCAGATCGTGTCTCGAAAAGTTAGGGGTTCGTGGAGAGCTCTGACATCCGTGGGAGCTTCGTGATGGGACAAAGCTAAAGGGAAACCTTTGGATCTATGAGCTCTTATTCTTATAAGTATCCTCGCACATTATTCTTTCTAACTGGAGGCCATTTTCTGGGTATATTAGAGTGGATGTAGGTTAACTCTACAGTAACCGTAATTAAAATTTAAAATTATAGTCGTATTCAGTTTCAACCAGAATCAAGTTTCCATCCCCTATTTCATAATTATTTAACATCGAGTTAAAATATTGAAAATAATTCAATTGATTAATTAATTAATTAAAATGCATATAAAATGGATTGATTAAATTATAAATCAATGACATAAACATGATGATAAGTCATTATATGAAAATATAATTGAGAAGACAACTGACCATGTAATACCGGCATCTAAGGTCTGATTATCATGAAAACCATAATGGAAGGCTGTGGTGGGTGCGAAAATAATCGTGTATTTCTGTTACAGACCTGGAGGTTGCCCGGCCTTCTAATTGCAGAGCATGTGCCCGAGGCAGTAACACGACCACCGACGACGCTCTACTCATTATTTTCCAATTTGACACACTTATCGATATCAATTGAATGCCACAGACGCTTATTAACGCCCTAACATCGACATAAACAGATTACTAACTCTGAATTCTGAATTTGAGACAGGACAGGATCAATATTGTAAGAGATAACCCTTTTCAAATTTGGGATTTGAGAAAGAACATGATCAATATTGTAAAAGATAACCGTTTTCAAATTCGGGATTTGAAAAAGAATGTGACCATTGTTGTAACAGATAACCTTTTTCAAATTCTGGATTTAAAAAATAAACTTGATCAATATTTTAAGAGATATCCAACTGCTAATTGAGAATTGAAAAAAGGTCATGATCAATGTGGTTCATTGTTCCATGTTATTTATGGCGTCATGCTATATTGAGCTATAAAGATCATATTTCCTTTTTTATGAGAATAAAAGTTTAAATTTACTCTTCAGATGGAATTAGTAAAGTTTGGGGAAAACGGCAATCAATTTTTTTTCATAATTGGTATGGGATTTCACACGGTCCCACCATGCGTATTCTGAGAATCCTTTGATGATATTGTAAATGGAATTTATCAGGCCTAGTTATATTCTTTTAGAGAGTTGCTATGTTGCAAACACAATGCATTTATTACCCAAATAGTTCTCATGATTTGTATCTTGTATGTATTCGAATAGACGAAACATAATTTGAATAGTTTTACATTCATATGAATATGCAAGGGTCTTACAAAAAACAAAGTATAATCATATAATTTTATGCAAATAATATCCAAGTTATGTACCTATAAATTTATAATATTATCTAAAGCCAAGTGTACAATGGATACAATGAAACAATTTGCAAGAATCACGCTTTCCCTCGCGATGAGAAGTACGATCGAAATGCAACTCACGATACAGGACACTCCTGAATGCTCTGGAATGTTGCTGAGTTTCACGGTAAAAGATCTCACGGTGTCTGTGTCAGCTGTGCAGCTGCCACAGCGACTGCTGCCTGAAATGGTCGCTGGGATATCCATGGTTCCGGTCTCACTGTCCGCTGGCAAGGAAGCTTTGAGAACAGGTGTGATCAGGGAACAGGTGTGATCAGGGAACAGGTGTGGTCAGGGAACAGGTGTGGTCAGAGAACAGGTGTGATCAGGGAACAGGTGAGATCAGGGAACAGGTGTGATCAGGGAATAGGTGTGGTCAGGGAACAGGTGTGATCAGGGAACAGGTGTAATCAGGGAACAGGTGTGATCAGAGAACAGGTGTGATCAGGCAACAGGTGTGGTCAGGGAACAGGTGTGATCAGTAAACTGGTGTGATCAGGGAACAGGTGTGATCAAAGAACAGGTGTGATCTGGCAGCATGTGTGCCAGAAAACAGGTGTTACACTGATCTTTATGGTGACACACTGCTCTGTATCATTTCTTTTTGTATATTAGTGTCTAAATAAAAGAGTGTTGTCACTAGAACTAATTTTCATATCGTGTTTTATGTATCAACTTTATTAGATATGCACTGTTTCTCATTCCCTGTTTAGATGAATCCATTTTAGTTATTTAAGATGAAATCAGCTTTTTGTTACTAAAGTTAGAATTACATTGATAAATTTTTGGTATTTCAGGGCATTAAATTATAGTTTTATGTTAGGGTGTAGATCCAAAGCAATCTGTCAAATGTCTCATATTTTATCTTAGTTCTTCTTGATCGTTATCGCAACTAAAACTACCGACTGTTAGTTAGAAGAATGAAAAACACCGGAATGCCTAGCAAAATAATAATTAGCTATCCTTTCTGGAAAATTCAATTTTTCATTTGACCATTGATTGAAATTAAACAACAGCTGCAATTCTTGACGAAATAAAATCTCGCTATTCTTCGACAAAAAAATCATTTTTTTCATCATTTGACTGGAAACGGAATGCCATTAAAGCGCCTGGCGGAACGCAAACCAGTGATGCCGAGGCTTCGTTCTCCTCAATGAAGGGATGCTGATTGCTACTGAAGATCTTGATTTCAAATCTCATCTGCTGGAACGAATGAAGCATGAAGGGCGTATGGATGACGAGCAACAGCTTCGTATTTTACTCTCTGTTTCATCAGGAATGTTTGGGGCTCAATTATGTACAATTCGAAAAGGATTCAGCCTTTGCAAAACGAAAAGCTTAATTTTATTACTCAATGTATTAAAGAAATTTTTAACATCATGGTTTTCAATGCAGCGTATTACATGCAATGATGGTCTTTTAGACTCATTATGTACTGTTTTATTTGTAAACACTTTCTATGATATTTGTAGCCTCTGAAATACTCACACACTAAGAAACCTGTTTGCGTGTATTCAATCTGTGTTCTTAATTAATGTGGGAGGAATCCAGTCTGTGCTAAAGGTTATAATTAACAGCATTTATTGTATTTAAGTTTTTATTGCATTCCATGGAATTTTAGAGCAGCATAATTTTTAAGGACCAGAAAATAATAGTTGTCAGATATGTTTTAGTTTTGTGCGTGCTGATTGATGAATGTGCTTGCCAGCGGCAGTTGTAGGAGGATCTCTGGTAATTTGATCAAATTATGTCTGTTGCTTCAAAGAAAATGCGGTAAGATTGGCACTAAATTTTCCTCAGACTGCAGTTTAATTAAGTACCGTGAAGCCAAATATTTGTTCAAAGAAGAATTCAAAATCAAAGCTCGGGTTTGCCGCAACCTTAGCGTCAGTTTTTGTTAACTAACTTGTTATTTGTGCCAAGTTCTACTTATTTACTCAAAATGTTTTATGCAAGTGAATTCATAAAATTGATAGCGTGCGACAAATTTTATTCAAGTTTCAAATCATCAGAAATTGATCTTGATTCACTGGTAGAACTTGAGCAACATAATAAGAATCCTTGCACTGATCACACATATAATTGTAATCAGGATGCCAACATCAATTTGTTGTAGTGCTTGCAATGCGCAATTTATTTCATTAGTCAAACCTGAATGAATGATTGCTATGTATGTATGTTTTTTCTTTAAATCAGCTGATGGAGCATATTGTGTCTGGTAAATTTAAGATAAAGAATCAAGTAGTATTTGAGTATTCTAATGATAGATGGAAAATATTCTGCCCGCAGTTTTCAACAAGTAATGATGTCGTAAAGTGATTAAAAAAACTATCCAATTCGTTTCCATTGGACGAGTTATTATTTAACGTATTCTTAAAAATGATGTAACGAGAAATGAAACTTTATGTACCCTAAAAACATTTTTTCCATTGTTGATAAAATGTTTCTTTGGGAATGAGCAGTTTGAAGAAATTCCTATTTTTATAAATGTAATTAGAATTATTATTATGCACATTTCCTTCAGTTGTGCATGACGTCTCTACTGTCCTGAGTAACAAGCACCACAAAAGAAAGTCCAAATAACCGCTGGGTTGCATTCACAAACAACACATACCTGACAGCATGGGACTTGGGTATAACGGCATGGGACTTGGGTATTACGGCATAGGACTTGAGTATTACGGCATGGGACTTGAGTATTACGGCATGGGACTTGAGTATTACGGCATGGGACTTGTGTATTACGGCATGGGACTTGGGTATTACGGTATGGGACTTGGGTATTACGACATGGGACTTGGCTATTACGGTATGGGACTTGGATAGGTATTACGGCATGGGACTTGGGTATCACGGCATGGGACATGGGTATTACGGCATGGAACTTGGGTATTACGGCATGGGACTTGGGTATTACGGCATGGGACTTGGGTATTACGGCATGGGACTTGGGGATTACGGCATGGGATTTGGGTATTACGGCATGGGACTTGAGTATCACGGCATGGGATTTGGGTATCTACTCAAGAATGGGCCAAACGACTCGTTTCTATTGCCTTATTCTATTCTTACCCTGCACCTCAGCTAGGTTTGTAGCAGCTCACCTGCTTACACCTACTCAGTTATCAGTGGCCTGCAACAGCACCGGTGTATTATTATGTATAGAATTAGTTTTAATGTCCTCGATGCGTATTATTACTATTTTCGTGCAGATGGCCGTAAAGCGTTAAAAAAATTTCGGTGGAGTCCTGCTTGGAATTTATCCTCCTCTTATCCGGTTTCGTTTAGTTAAAATTTTATTTATTGGGATCACGTTTTGTATCGATTTTTTTTCAACAAAAGATCAACGATTGTGGTACTATTCTTCAAGTTCTTGCAAAATTGTCAAAAATTTAGTACACTAATAAATTAGCACAGCTGCAAAAGTTGCATCTTTTGGGCACATGGGAGGAAAAAAATTAATTTTAATGCTCAAGTTCAATCTTTATAGAAGTCACAATCCAATTCTGGTATATTTGAAAAAACTTAATGAGGTTTCAAGCGGATACTTGATTTTATTAAATTTGATTCCTAACAATCTTCAAATGCATTTTTTATTCGAATCAAGTACTTTCATGTCAGTTTTACGATTATTAACTTTTTATCATGGACACCATTAAACAAGGTTAACACCAGCAACTCATTAGTTGCCCACCCGGGGACGTAATGTTTTGGAATAAGATTTGGGTATCGACCCAAGAATGGGCCAAACAACTCGTTCCTATTGTCTCATTCTATTCTAGCTCACAATGTTAAGCGCTCAGTGACTTTTTTTTCTCACGAGAAATCTGTCATGTCAGCAGCTAGGCGCTGGAGTTCCGTAGGTATGATCTTGTTTAAGAATATAATTGTTATTGTTTTGGACGCAGCGTGAAGGCTGCGACGTGGGCGGTCGAGGCTACTTCTTAAACCCTCAAGCTCGAGTGACCGACAAACACTGCTCTTCATCCCTCACACT
>VCRD01000988.1:116382-135016 GCA_006783055.1 Trinorchestia longiramus | reverse complement strand
AGATTATTTTCAAACTGTACCGGGTATCAAAATTTAGACCTTTTCTGGGATTTGCAATAAGTGTTATGTATTTTTACCCAACTGTCTCGGATAAAATAAACAAGTCATCGTTTAGTGTTATTGGGTTTGTTATACCGAGTGTTTTGAAACTCACTGAACACTTATACTCCTATTAATAGCCATGCTTCACCATAGAATACAGGAAATATATAAGTATAAGTAACATTGGATGTTAGATAAAAGTTTGGCGAATTTAGGTCTCACTGGGATGGGAGCCATAGTAATGCAAGCCCTAACTTTGGATTAGAAAAATACACTGCGCTTCATGGACACTATGTGCTGACATTATTTCGAGAATTTATTGCTCTGATCTGAACGTGTAGCTCCAAAATGATGGAATATCATCACATTTTAGAACTCTAGGAACAGACGCACTCTCGAAGCCCCAGCCTATTTATATTCAAGAAAATTCGGTGCAATTCAAACGCTATAATGTAATAAAGTAATGTTCATAAAGTCTCTTTACCATATCAAAAAATTATTACAAATGCAATTGATAAGATATTTTATTCAGATTTGTACTATTGTATTTAGGGTTTATTAAAGTTTTTAATCACATTGTGCATTTAGGTGTCTCAGGGATCCTGTTTGTGAAGGAGGTGTTGTTGAGACTTTATGAGAGACTTTATGGATACCCTGTATATTCACAAAGCAACGTCAATTTGATTATTTTTTCAGGATGCGTAGATCAGAATTGCCAGAGTGTCATTTGGAAATTGTAACTGCTAAAGTTGTATATAATTAACTAGAAGTTTTAGAAGTTCATGACTCCTTCATAAAATTCAGCAGAGTTTCAGTACACGGGACTGACTTAGGTTTGTGAATAGTCGAATTCATGAATTTCTGGTATCTCTAATTAATTTGGCACTTAATTTCCATGAAACAAGATAGAGAGAGACTATTCGTATCATATTTTGAACGATTTTTTGTTACTACATAGACATTGAAACTAAGGCGCCCTCAAACTTAGCACTCAAACTTTCACGTCAAACCCAAACGTCAACAACACACTTAGAATGCACGAACCTCGTGTTGCTTAACGATGATCCCTTGTATGTATGTTGCTCACAACCGGTTGGTGAGGCAGTTTGTAGGCAATCAATTTTTTAAAATGGTTAGAATTTTGTGAAGGTCCACGTTCTTTTCCGTGAGAAATAAAAACCCACTAACGAGGGGAGTGAGTTACATATGTCGTTAGTTTTAGGCTCCCGTGAAAAAAGTGAATAGTGTAAACAAAATCCTATCATTTGGCTGCCGTCCAAGCTAACAAAACAAAGAAGCACGCAACTCCTAAAAAAAGATTATTGCGTTCACAATAGCTTCCGTGCCTCCGATGCTCATGTGACAGAGAATTGTGTCATCATTTGGAAATCCGTCGGTAGACTCCAGTTTGATACTGCATTTCAAATGTCCCTGTCTACTGTCTTGCATGTTCAAGAAACATTGATTAATGTCAACCATCATAGCAATCAATCATTTCTCACTAACGTGGTAGAATGCGGTTCTGGATACAGAACTCAGCAAGAAACTGAGTAGAATATCAAAGTCCGGCGACGGAGCACACACCGTAGAGTTCTTGAACTTTTTTAACCTCATGGAAACTATTGCCAAAATGTTGTTTTCGTAGATAATCTCTGTATTGGCAATAGTCATCAGTTGATTTTAAAATAGGCAAGTTATTTTTATGTCGCGCCGTTTGTTGAATTGCAGATTATTAAGAGTTGTGGAAACATTTCACTTTAAAATAATACAAAGCTATTTGAAGACAGTGGAGAAAAAACGAAAAACCGCCACCGTCACTGTATTTGTGTTTTCGAATTTCTAGCAACAATTGGCAGTTTTTTATCCATCAAAAAAACTTACGGTCATGCACTCGAAAACAACAGAAGTTAAGAGAAAAACTTTAAGAAATCTTAAAGTTTGAATACTTTAGACAACGGGTATAACAGTGCCTCATGGTGCTGCACAATGTACGAATAAGAATACAAAACATGAATATTGTGATAATATTTACAGTTTACAGCTCACATAAAAGCGGCAAGAAATTCATCAACTGAGATTTCAGTCTAAAGAGTTTCTTGATACCGCCTAAAATTCTCCGTATTTGGAGCGATGCTACCCTTTACGTAAAATCGGTGCTACGTAAAACACATTTTACGTAGCACCGATATTTTCTGCAATTCAAATGCTGTAATAAATTGTTAAGTGCTTAAATGATGGTTTGGAAAAACTTCATTCTATTTGACTTTATCAACATTCACTCTTATGTTCTAAGAATTTAAGTAAGCAAAATAATGTAAATAACTTCGAGAACCTTTTACTAAATATTCCTGATTATAATAGAACATCTCAGGGGCTTTCATATGAGAGCAAATAGAAGAGTAATCGCTTAGAAATACATATACTGGCTTGTTAAGCAAGCATTTTTAAATGTTCACAGCTGAAAGCCAACCACTCAAATCCTCGGAACAGTGAAGAATAGTCTCTAAGTATTAAAATAACACTGCCTACCTCACACTATTTGCTCAAGAAAAAGTAGTTATGACAAACTGTACAACTCTATGACACAGCAAAAATACGGTTCGCCTATACCTGCGTATGGTACAAAATCAAATTGAGAGAAATGTTGAAAATCTCTGCTTTATATTCTATGAATAAAAGAATACTCGTCTCTACGCACTGCAATAATATTTAAAGAAGCGGAAGGCAAATATTCGCAGGGCGCATTTTTTGGCCGAGTGAACTACAGGCCTCGGGATTGGGCGGCAGATCGTCTGTGCTCAAGAAGGAATTACTTTTTTCTGCACGAAGGCTTCTGAAGGAAATCAATTTCCAGTCAGTAGAATCCTCCAATGTGATGGATTGCCTCATAATTCAAGACGAGTTCCATGCTTGTTTGCCCAACTTGCCTCCAGTTTTCCAGACGCTTCTTCGTTTTCAGAATATATCCAGCTAAACAATTTATTTTTGCATTTTTTAGTTCAAGCTATTATTTAAGGCAGACAGTCGTTAAATATTGAAACGCCAGTTATTCTGTTGCAGAAAAAATTTAACTACTTCTTTGTAAATAATTTTGGTCAGCGATATAAATTTCTAATAGATACTTTGCCCTCTCTTTCTTAAGCAGAAAATGAATAATGTTACAGATAATTCATTCTGATTTAATAAAAGAGGTTAGCATTTTTGGCTGATGTAAAATCTAAATATTTACATTTTCGAATATGGTGCGTAATGAATAGACCTCAAATGGTTTGTTCGTTCTAGAACTTCTGTTTGGGCTTTTAAGTGTGACGTATTTGTAGCTGCTCAAACTTTCAACATGATTTATTTTTGCATTTACTAATGAAGAAAATGGGCGACCAATTAAACAAGAGATGTCCACTAGGAAGCGCTCTTTGTTCTTCCAACTGCACAAGCTGCCCGTTGTACCAAAGAACTTCCAACTGAACAATCTGCCTGTTTTACCACACACGAACGACACAGCAGAAAAGAATCATTCGTTCAGAGAGGCAGGACGCAAGTAGCAAATTAAAGAGAACTTAACTTTCCATGCCGTGGAACAATGTTAGTCTGGCATATAGAAAAATAATATAATATTATTTAGAAGGTGGATCATTGATATGTTCTAAATTGTGTAGAAAGGTAGAAAGTAGGCGATTTTAAGCTATCAAAACCCGGTGGTGAGTTTTAAATGTTTGTAGGTATAACCGCTAAATTATTTATTTCATTACTGATAGATTTCAAAGCCCTTATGATACAGAAATAAACAACGTCCGTTTTAAAAGCTCTTTTTCGGAGAAAAGTTAAACGTGCGTGGAATTGACCATAAAACAACAATTAATAATATTCTTGGATAAGGAAATCCCCCTTAAGAAACAATAGCTCTCAAATTACAATGGCCATACTGTCACTTTCATTATTTGTATGATTTTACCCGAAACCAAATTTCAAAAACCATTACTACTACTTTCATACTTTCATAAAGTTACCAGAGACTTATTTTCCAGTGTATACTGAAGAGACGATCCTGTTCATCGATTCTTTGACTATAGCGACGTACAGATGTGAGCTCACGCACAAAAAAAATCATTGTTCTTTCATCACAAGAAACGGGCGTAGATGGCGTAGAGTTGCTCTTCTTGTCTTCGTTGAGGAGGTATTAACATTCTGAGCATCGTTAATATGGAAGCTACTTCCGGTGCCCGACGCATTGCATTATTCTCGAGTCGTTTGGACAGCTACGAATTGTGATGTAGGAGTCCGTAGAGTTCTGTACGTGAGCAGGAGTTAGCTGCGCGCTGCTGTGGGAACGAACCACAATGACGTGCATTGCCACTAGAAGTTGGAAGACCCTTCACTTCCCCAAATAATACTTCAAAAACAATTTTTACGCGTCTGCTGTTGTTCCTAAAACATTTACAACCTCCTGGAACGAGAAAAAGATCATTCTCCAATCAAATCTGAGTGAATAAAGAAAAAAGTGACAGTATTTTTGGGAAAGCTTTCAAAACAGATTATGGATTTCTAGAGCATCTGGAACAGAAGAGTACGGATCTATGAGTGGGCCTTCCATTGATAAGGTTGTATTTCGTTGAATTTCTTTTCAAATGTTATTTTTGGAGGAATTATTTAGCAGCATAGACCCCTGCATTTATTTTGTTAAATAAAACTGTTAGTTGACAGCTTATTTGTCAGTTTTAATTCATATCTGAACTGATAGCAATAAAATATTTTCTTAATAATTTTTCATTCAAGTGAAATGTAAAAAAATTGCAAATTAATTTCAAACTATATTATACTTTCCTTTCATAAGAGATCCTACCGTAATTTTCTACCACTGCCGCCATGTTTTTTTCTGATGAAAGTGTCTCATCAATTGAATCTCTTCATTCCTTTCTTACTCCTTCATTACCAGATTTTTTTTCCTAATTAAGGAACGCAAATTTTGTGTTTCTATATGAATTCACTTCATTGGATGATGAGCGTCATTTTCAAAACAAGAATCCTCACATAAACTCCCTCTTTTATAATTAATTATGGAAAATAAACAGATCCTTTAATTTTATGTGGATTTTGATCATTGTTTACTTCGTTGGCACTGATTCTTGAGTTAGGAAGGACGTCTGAGACTCTCTCTCTCTCTCTTCCAGCTATGGGAGAATGTAGACCAGTGGTTCCCAAACTTTTTTATTTACCGCCCCCTGCTCAGGAAATTTTTTATCTACCGCCCCTCTTGAGATCTTACCGCCCCCTAGTGGTTAATTTCATTAAAATTTTATGGCAAATTATCGAAAAGATGAATTTGCTATATAGAAAAAGATTTCCAAGATGGGCTCCACCGCCCCACGTGATCGCTTCACCGTCCTCCAGGGGGCGGTAGCGCCCACTTTGGGAATCACTGATGTAGGCTGTGAGGCAACAGTAAGTAATGAACTATTATTACAACAACTAGCCAAATACAACCCCATGCATAGCTGCAGTTTTAGGGCTCATGTGCTTTAAAATGCAAATTCGTAATAAATTTGCGAATGCACGAATGATCAACCCACTTCCTCAAAACAAAAGTTCTTAATCTGAATAAATTGTCTAGCTTAACCTTGTAAAAACCTTAAACTTTTACTTCAAGATTGCAAGGTTTTGTTCATTGACTAAATGTTGATATTAAAATATTCTCATGTGTTTTGTTTAGTGCACTGTTTACCATCACGTTCAAAGTGTTGTGCTACTTTGATTTCTGATGAGAAAATAACTTAGTAACATTCATTCTGCTCTCATGCTCGATAAAACGACATAAACTCGATTTACTTTATCATGCATTCAAACAACTATGAAATAAACTTCTAGCATTCTTCATCTCTCTGACCCCAATCTTTCACTGACCATGATCATGGCACCAAACATCACAATACAATTTCTGAACAACTTTCTACCAATTTCCGTCCATCATCCCCAATATACACGCTGAAGTGAAAATGAAACGACCCATTGATTGGCCTTAGTCAGGATTTCTAAATAACATTCTACCAATGATTGTTCGCCATTACCTGGGCTTATGTTACACTGAACCAAATGATCGGATCATTCGCCACAGTCTGGGTTATGAAACAAGTTGCAGGCCTCTGTGTAACAGAAATGACACTCCCTGTTTACTGCAAAGATTTATCAAACCATAAAGCCGATCTTCACATGAGATGGAAGCCCGTGACTAACAGTATTACTGGCATTAGTCATGAGAACGAAGACCTTGTCCCTTGCTGACAGGCCCCTCTAAGATCCCCATCACAGGGCGTGGGGGCTGAGCTTTCTATTGTCAGTATACAGCGTGGATCTCCGAATGCATTGTGCAAGCTGTACTGTGGTTTGTCGCGAGTGGAAGTGGAACATGAACCAACTGTGATGTTTTCTGTCGAGAAATTCTGATATTTTTCTTACCCGAAACTTTCCAAGCGTGCGATTGATTTACATACAAGATAATTCTAGCATGAGAGTGCAAAGTAACTATTACAGCACGTGATGACAGGTATACATGGAAATAGTTATATAATGTATGGCTGTACTTTCATCGTTTGTGAGGATTGAGAGCTGCTTAACATAAGCAACGTAATCACAAAACAACAGTTCCACAACTGAGCTATCGAAGAAGAGTAATGCTATGAAGCCTCAGGACGATTTCTTTTACCACTTCAAATTTTTAGCTAAGTGAAAGTTCTGATCGACTCATGGCTACAAGTGATAGCTTCAGAAAAGTATAATGCTTTTATATATTTGAAGTAAACAGGAGATTCGATAAGCCTTTTTGAACTTTCAGCTGGTCAATTTGAATCCAGTTGAAACATGTAACAATATTTAGATTCATGTTGTTATATATATCATAGCAAAATGCAGTCACTTTCTAGGAAATTGATGTAAATAATACCCCTGGAATTTCAATTTTATAAAATTAAAGTAACTTTGTGAAAGAAAATGATACACAGCACACCTATGGATCATAGGGGATATCTGTGGTCTGATTAATCTGCGATTAATGTAGAAGTAAATTATTTAGAAAAATACATACAATCGTAAGTTGCTGTTCGAGTATACTCAATTTAAATTAATTTTTTTTGAAGTAGAACTGCTTTTAAAAAAGATCTTTTTTTTAATGCGAAGGTATTTCAATCAATGTTCAACATAGAGTAATAGTAAGAAAGCCTACTCAAGTTTATGGAATACAAATATATTTTAACATACAACAATTGATAATAACGAGCAGTTTTAAAACTACAAGCTTCGAATTCAGCCGTTCCATATATAAGAGTTCAGATGTAACTGCTTCAAAAGTAACGTCTTTATAGCTGCGTGCTTTCGTTTCATCTTTATATGCAATGCTATCGTTTTCTCTAGAACCCCTAACTTGGATCAGAAACTCCAAACTCTGTTAATTGAAAAACTTTGGTAGAGATGTGAAGCTCTCATTGACCGATGGTCGCTACTTAGATCAACTTTGAGTCCCGATGGATCAACAAAATCAGTCTAGTTTATAAGGATCGTCTCTTATCCAGCAGCTCCTTGATGCCCTGCTTGAACGTTTGTTATCCTTATTTCTTAGGATCAAACGAGTCAGAAAGTTGCCTCGTGAACCTCGTACTAGACAGAGCAACGTCGATTTCCTCTCCTCTTGAGAAGTTATAACATAATTGTCCTGATCGAGAAGATTCAATTTGGAAGTCAAATTACCAACTGATTCTCTAGCACTGAAATTAACGAGCATAAACGTTTAATGTGTGCTGTTGTTAGGGTTCATTTTGTTGTCCAGACCTGCACTAAACAGAGCAGCTTGAGCGTCTATTCCTTGAATCTGTGGCTGAGCAGAGGGGTCTGGTGGAGGAATTATTTTGAGGAACCTCCACCAAAATGAGGGAGATGATTAGGAACTTTGAAAACGGTTCGTTATATCCAGTCACAAATCTATTGTTCTCTGTCCAGTCTTCTATTGCCATAAATTTGGCCCGAGTAATGAGGCTCAGACCTCAGGAAACATGGGATTGTGGGGGTCACTTCAAGGAACTCGAGTATGAAAAGCAAAATAAAACTTGCGTTGCTGACACGGAATTGCGCTAAAACAGTTAATCGAAAACCAGAGTATTGTATATATTGCAAAGTATACAGGCTTAACTCAACTAATGATTCAAGGAGATTTGAAATATTAGTTGTTGGGAGGTTTTTACTGACTCTGAAGAATTGGTTTTTAATTTTCTGGAAGCTTTCTGATCGCTTCTTGCTCTTTTCAATATTTTTCAGTCCCTCATATTTACATTACATACCATTGTTACATTGTTACATAATTACTTTTCAATAATTAATTTATTACGATACAAGCAGTAGGGAATTCTTAAACATAAAATTGCGTACAGACGCATACAACGAATACTTCATTTATCACACTAAATTGATCTAGCGTTGCCTCCAGCGTAATTAACCTCTTGCCTCATGTGTCTGTCACAAGCAAATCCCGAGTTGAGTGTGACCCACTCGGCTACATCACCATCCTCATGGGCGTTTGTGTTCAGCTCACATTATCCAGGCGTATAATCCCTCTTCACCATGCAAGCCCTGTTATCCAGCGCACCAAGTTCACCGTTATAGGCGCTCCGTTGTATCATAGATACAGCATCCAGTTCACTTTTTATCGTTGTTGATGTTCGCTACGAAACTTTTACCTCAGGTCTTACCGTTCTAGCTACTTTCTATGCAACTTCTATTTCAGCTTTTACCGTTGCAGACGCTTGCTACGCAACTTCTACCTCACGGAACACAACTCAAGGAGCTCTATGGTGGCCCTTGCAGCTGCCACTTCTATGAGACATTTTTTTAGAGAGCGTAGCACTGTCTACAGGGCATGAGAAGATGACATAAGAGGGGCTCTGAAAAGGCACGCAAGCATGAACAGGTCATTCCAAGGAGATTTTTTCATCACTGAACGGGTAGAACGTTTCTCTGGGCCTTACACAGCTGCGATGCAATGGATTTCAAATGCAAGGAGTTCGTCAAAGTCAATTATAAAGAATAATTTGAACAAGGGTTTGGTAAGGTAATTTTATTGCTCGGGTGCAGCTCTTTTGCAATAGGAGCTTTTTACCTTTAAAGGGTACGGTAATATTCTATGCCTAAATGATTTACTCCAAATGCACTTCTTGGAGAACTTCTCAGCTGGAAAATAAACTCCAGCTGAAATGTTATTCAAATTGCTCGATAAATTATAACTTTTTATTGACTCTAAAGCCCATTAGGCTAACATTGCAGTGCAATATTATAAGCATCGTCTGAAGTACAACAACATCCGCAGCAACGATCATACTGATATCCAGTGCATCTAGGTTTAATATTTCATTACACTCATTCTATCATAGATTTAAAAGTTTTATTGTAGCCATGAGAGTAAAGATATTCAGTAAAACCATCGCTTTGACTAGTTCTGCAGTAGAAGTTAAAGACTGAAAGTCCAACATATTTGTAAAAATTTAGCGAATACAAGTGTCAAAATTGCAAATACGTGTAAAAGTGCATGATGGGTAAGTGCCTCACATTACCTTCATTATTTCTCGTCTATCCACAAAAGTTACTGTTCCTGAAGTATAGGCATTCAGTAAAAAAGTATGCTTAAAGTATGCTATGAATTAACCGGAAGTTAAGAGAGAAGCTATAGAATTACCCTCATTCTTGCGGACATGTTTCCACTCAGCCACGCTTTATTGGTTGATCGATACGAGCTTGATGGATGAACACAAAATCGATTCACTTCACGTGCCTTTAGAAGTCGTCGGAGCGCGTCTCACACAAAGGCTGGACCAAGAATATTCTCTTGTGGCCGTTGCTGCTGCGCTGGCCAGGAGAATTGTGGACCTGGGCGGAAATTACTCATATTTAAGAAAACTTCAACTTGACGTAACGTTCTCTGAGTCTAAAGTAAAGTAATATAAGTTGAGTGAAGTCGGGTCGCAGAAGAAACCTAATAGTTGTTGAATTGAGGTAATTGTTGCACGAGTGGAAACAATTTGTCTGCAGAAAAGTGAAGGATAGAAAGCTCGAGTGCACAGTGGGATTTTTTCCATGACATCCGTTTCCATGTATGTTAATGTACCTTTAAAAATTGAAAATTTAGATTTATTTCAAAATATTGCGAAGTTTTTCTTCGTAAGATTTTGAAATATATCTAAATTTTCAACTTCCTATTCACAGCAAGTAAGTTTTCGTGACACGAAAGTTTCATCACATGTGAGCTCCCAAACAATAAAGACAAGATGCACGAAAATTAGTAAATAGTTTATTTGGGCTTGCCACCTTCCAAGTAACTCGTTTCGTTGGAACTACAAAAGAAAATTTTACTGGCAAGAACGAGGACTTGCATGGTCGGATTTAAATCCAAAAGGCTCCAGCCTCTTCATCGTAAAAAATTGCAAGATGTAGACAATACATAAATCTGAAATGAATTGATAATGAAAGATGTTAAATTTCGCCAATTTTCCTCGTGAAATATAGCAATGCCAATAAATTCAAAATTATATGAACTAATGATGAAAAATGATAGAGTTGGTGAATTTTTCTGCAGGTGTAATTTGAATTCTTGAACATAAATGGGCATGAATTGTTTAATAAAAAAAATAGCTTTCAGTTTGTTGCACTCTTTTACGCAGTCATAAAAAGAGTAATGCCGTAGCAATTTGTGTTTCAATCAATCACACATTCAGATAATATAAAAATTCTGCATGAATTGTGGTCTCCAAAACGTAATCGAAGATGGTCATGTTGTTACCTGTGGCTAAAGCAATTCGTGCATGGGCCTGTAAATGTTCTAATTATCTACAATGAACTTTCAATTTGAGCGATCTTTGCCTCATCATATTTCATTATTATGGAGCATATTCATCTATAACATCAAATTACACTTAGAAAATACAGCCTAATTTTACTGTTCTCGGTATGGTTGACCGTCTGCATAACATAATATTCAATTTTTAGTAAAGGCAACGCTGACTTGATTCACTAGTGAATAGATAATACTAGAATTCAAGCTTTGTAGGAATTGTTTGACATTCTAAACCTCAGTCTTGATTTTTGTTCTGCTGTAAACCCTTTGATTGCGTTGGCTCTGTGTGAAAATAAAGCTAAATCATCATATTTTCTCTTCGCTATCCACGAATTTTTTGAATGAGTTTAACCTAGACAATCTCTGGAGATATCAACAATAGAGGCTCGCCAATAACTTGTACCAGCAACTAAAGTCTGATATGATTTTAATGCAGGATTCATATATTTTAGAGATACTTTGCGTAACCATAGCTGCTAAAACTGGCATGCACTCAGAGATGTACGATAATATAACTGGAAAAATTGCATTTTAGAATCATGTAAACACATGTCGTACAGGAATAAGAACTGCACTAAAATACAAATATCATAGACATAAGTAATAAATAGATAATATAAATGATTTAGAATACGAAATTATATACAAGTTTGATAAATAGAAATAGTACGAATAAGTAATTATTAAACTACAGTAATTCAAAGGCAGCTTGTGAGTTCAGAGGAACGATCTGAGGGACGTTCTGAGGGACGTTCTGAGGGACGTTCTGAGGGACGTTCTGAGGGACGTTCTGAGGGACGTTCTGAGGGACATTCTGAGGGACGATCTGCCTCAACGAAGAGCTTAAATACGTGGAAGAAAGTTTTGCAAAGCCAGAAGTTTGGAGGAAGTGATGAAAAGGAAACCCATTTCACTCTACAGTCTTATGAATACTTATTAACAATCAGTTAAAGGCACATGCTTAATGTTCAACGCTATTGGGGCTAATAAAAAATACCAACATGATTTCACCAAACTCTCACGCGTTTTTGGGGACATTTAGT
Organism: Trinorchestia longiramus; assembly: GCA_006783055.1. Taxonomy (NCBI): domain Eukaryota; kingdom Metazoa; phylum Arthropoda; class Malacostraca; order Amphipoda; family Talitridae; genus Trinorchestia; species Trinorchestia longiramus. The sequence continues at coordinate 123,067 of VCRD01000988.1, read as the reverse complement.
AAAATGGTTTATCCAAACACTTACACTAAGTAGCTGCAATCAGCCAGGTTTGAAATTTCTGCACTAAGGTAAGAACTTACAGGATATTTGTCACCATATCTATGAAAGAACTGTTTCATTACGTTAACATGGAAGTTCTGGTGCCTGTGCATGAAGATTAATGCCTGTGGGTGCGATTATTACTATTCCTACTTCTGCGTTTTCCCTTCTCCTCTGCAGATATACAGGATTAGTGGTAGTAGTGATGGTGATCAATAAACCCTAGTGGTAACAACACCATAAGTTTCTTGATATCTCTGATTTCACTTATCTATCTCTTACTTTTGTTTGCTTGTGTGTTTTGTATCTGATGGCATGAGACAGATAGCAACCAAAGAATAGATCCCTCGGTTCGTACCTGTAGCTACTCGTATATTATTAAGAATCGTGCTGTGTTATTAAGGATCATTTGTAAAATATTGTTGAATTCAGCATCGTACTTCTCAATGAGAGGTAAATTGTTTAAGCAAAGTTAAAATGTGAGGATTTTGGACCTCGATCGAAGGTGTATCGAAGAAGCGTGTGAAATTAAGAGATCTGGACAAAAACTTGGGTACGCTGAACTTTCTAGCATTAAAATTTGGCTAAGGGCGTTTAAAGCAGCGCCATAAATTGCTGCTCAAAGATAACAAACTTTAGTTAACATTTCTGCAGTTTTATCACCAAACCCTGAGTTAAGCGAAGAATATTAGCTACTGGATCCTGCAACAATGCATTTGGATATAATGAATTACTAAGGTGAGATCAGTAAACCTTGCGGTGAGGCTGTAGATTACAGCCACCGGGGTAGAAATACTGCAGTTAGGGCATCAATTCTGGCAGCTGGAGGTCCGTGTACAGGATTTCTTCACCCACCTCAATATTTTGCTGCGGCAAAAACGCTGCTCTTATAAAGCAAATTATAGTCATCGCAATGAAAGCATCGAAGCTCTGCAACAAAGTACGACTTCTAAACTCAAAAACCTGCACTCCAACAGCATATTGCATTTACTCAATTTTAGATTGCCCCTAGTGGTCTTAGAAACTTCATAAATAGGTCCTTGACGACATATCACACTTTACTAATGTTACTGATTCTTTTGCTAATAACTAAATTTACGACAGGCAATTAATGAAGTTACGACTTGTCGTAGACTGGATCAAGGTAGCCATTGGATAGAGCCGCCAGATTTGCTGACCGCTCAAGAGACTCCAGTCGATCAAATGAGACCATTTTTTTAAGAAGGACGTACTGAGGTCAACTTTGAAGTGTGGTGGACGTTACGCTTTTTCCAATAATTCCTGTATTCCGAGAACAATAATTCTTACTATACCAACAATCTTCTTTGTACTAATGTCTTTCATTAGGATTCGACCCATTTTTCACGGGACAAGACGCTGATCAAACTTTTCTAATATATTTTTTCGAGGGATAAGTTAAAATATTTTGCGCAGTTGTTCTCGAATAATCTTGCTCAGAATTAACAAAATGCATACGTGTAAGCTTGAATACGGAGAAAATTTTATGGAATTATAAATTTTACGAACAATTTTATCTCTATTTAATAATGTTATTGCCTGCTGAATATCAAAGAAATTAAAATAGGATTTTTTCCTTCGAAGTTTATATGCTAGCTATGTGCTAAAAAAATTGTTCTTATTTATTGTGCTGCCACTATTACTGTAATAAGTGAAGGCACAATTACTTCGTAAAGTGCACAAGTTAAATATAGTCATCGAAGTGCTTTGAAGGAAAAAGCTCTATTAATTTCATGGAAGACATAACTATCGTCGTGTATATATTTTCCCGAAATGTTTAACTCTTTTCATGCAATGTAAAATCATTTTCGCTTGATGTACAAGTATTTTCACTTAATATATAATTATTTTTCCGTCACGCATAGCTACTTTCACGTCATGTATCAGTGTCTTCATGTATGGGTAATGTACAATTATTTTCACAAAATCTATACATAGTTTTACTACATCAGAAAAAATTAAGATAAGAGACATGTCTCCCGTGAGATTTACTGGATCTTCTTTTGCTCAGAGTGGTTATTTCTCTATTGAAAAATTATTTTCAACCAACTATTTCAATCATTCTCATATGACTCATTCGCATCAAATTTACATTTCACGAAAATGGATGGAAAAACAAACAGTCTCAAAATCTTTTTCAGATAATCAGCGGGTATGAAAAATTTTTGCCGAGCAACAGGTGACTGTTTGTATTAAGTCCTCCAAAAAAATATACGATGATAATCATCACAAATCCCAGGAAGTCTGTTGTGTGCAACATATTAGATACACTATATTTTTCATTGAGTAAAAACAGTTCTTCCTCATAACCAGAACTTATTCATAAGCCTGCACAAGAATATTCCTTATTTAGTACATGCATTGTAGTGAAACACATTTTTTAATATTCAACGAATGGAAGCCGCCTCAAATGAGCAAAAAGAACGTGATAGAAATATTCTTTTAGGATTTCTTTTGACTGTTTTAAAAGCATGTCGTTCTTCCACGGCACTTCGTTATTATAATTCTAGGATGCAGCCCAGAATTTTGCGAATTTTTATTTTGGAATGTTGTTTAGACGAGCAAGTTTTCATTTTTCTATAGCCCTCACCGACCTCAAACTTCACGTGCCTCTTCACCGTTTCGAAAAAAAGAACCGCTTACGACTGGCTCTTCAAAAGCAGCCGCTCGTTCTGCGGTAAAATTTCTCACAAAAATCTTTTGAAGAGAAGTGTAATTTATGAACAAAGGTCAGTAAAAAAGTGAGGCTGGTGCGTCCATATCATTACTCCGGAGCAGGAATTTCGGTCTCCGGTAATGAGGAACGCCGGACTGTTTCCTTGTTCTTTTGAATACTAAAACATCTTCCTTGACGTGCGACTGCGGTGAGTATCTCTGGAGGACAACTTTTCACTTCGCAGTAATGTGCTCGGCAGAAGTTTCACTTGCGTAAAGAACACCAAAAAAAGCTTGCGATGAGCCCTAGCCTTTAGGTTGAGTTCATAATTGATACGAAGTGTGGACTTTGAAGGTATCTAGTAACCAAGTATTTCATTGTATGAATTTTTTGTTATAAGTGAAGTCGCACTAACAAAATTCATGTATTACTGAAGTGACCTTATTCTATAGCATAATTGAATCAGTGAACATTAATTTTTTTTCATCGACCCAAACCATTTCGGTTCTTCACTACAATTTTCTAATTAATACAAATATTGAGCTGCTCTTAGGATACAAGTGACATGTATTTATTATTTATAAAATTTTACAACGTTTACTACTTCATATTGGTGAAATACAAGCTTCAATGACATATGTGAGAACCTTGATTAGATATTCTTCAACATTATTCTTACATAGACATATTTATAGATACACAACCCATGTTTCATGTTCTAGGAACATATCACATGGTCATGTAATAAATATGACCGAGGGAAGTATAAAAGAAAACGAAATAAAAGTCGAAAAAACAATTGATCCTATAAATGTAATGAATTGGTTTTTAATTCAGCTTCAACAATGATGTACATCTTCTGCAGTGATACAAAATATGAATATTTTAGCTAAAATATTCATTTCAATATCATCCCGAGAGGATACTTATATATACTCTCGACAAGGTTCTACGAATACAGAATATTCATCTTTATTTACTCTTCAATGATCTCATGATGTTGAGAGAACCCCAACCTAACCAACACTTCCACTAAAGAGGAAAAATCATTGCTTACTACACGGCTGGCCTCATTACGTTTCGTTGGAGATCAGATAGAAAATTGTGACGAGATAACTCTTCGCCGAACACGTAGGTCTTCAATGTTGGACCGTTCGAATGGCTCGAAAACCCGTTTGTTTCTGCCTCTAACAGTCTTGTAATGTAAGCATTACAGTCACTGATAAGGTCTCCACGAACCGATGAAGTCGGAGATCCAGAACTGCTTTCTGCTTTACATTCCGGATGCCCGTACGACCAAGTCACCCACCCCAGCACCTTAAACAGAAACAAAAATTATGCACAGAAAATAGTGAGTGCACGCCCACCTGTTTCGTCTTCAGTTTTCAGCACAAAAGTCAGAGGTTAATTATTCATGAGGAGTAAAATAAGTTTACCCTAACTCCTTGGAGTCAACACTACATGACATGAAATAAAGAACCATCGTAAAAAGAAACATTTTTTTTAGTAAACGTTTCATAATAGAAAGGTTTCATCTTCAGAGCTGAAAGAAGACGTTAGTTAAAATTTCCAATGGTTTTTCTTTTCATGTTACAAGTGAGAATGTGTAAAAATTATTCTATAAGTAGTGTAATTAACGAGAGCCATAAAAGATCATCAGACACTAAATGGCGTTTACGGCACATTGCATACAGGGACAAAAAAGTCGTATCTATTTCCTTCTATTTATTTTCTCAATTTTGAGATGCTTTTTCTAGGATTACATAAACAATAAGTGAATAAAGGAAGAATTTTCTGGAAGTTGTGCTGTATTTTTCACGTCCCCGCCGTTACAGTAAACACTGAAACCTTGGCAGCCCCTCGCTACCGCTCACCCCTACGCTAGACCTGAAAATCCACGTCCATCGCTATCTTTTTAGAAGCCAGGTATTTTCTACAAAATATATAGACCTTTACATAACATAGACGTACTTCTTAAATACTGTGTATTTTGACTGATATTATGTGTTATAACTATTAATAATAGACTTTATAAACGAAGATACTGTGGCCCTTAGCTGCTGAGGTGTTCAACAGGGTGCGGCAACATATCTTCCCTTTTTCAAAACGTTTTATTTGATAAAAAAAGTTATTTTTGGCTCATCCTAAATGACCTGGCGTTTTTGATAAGTCGTTTGGATAACAAAAGGGATTGAACTATCTATCTGTCGCTGGTGAACTCATCAACTGACTGGCCAGCATCTCTAAATTCTTGGTCATCATGCTGCTGTATAGAGCAGCTCAGTAGCAAAACGGACGTCCCGGCAATTGGAATAAAAATAAGATCACGTATGGCAGAGTCAGTAACGGATTAGTTCTTAATGAAAATTACCAACCCTACTTAATATACAAAAAAAACATTGATTCCTTATGCAGATAAAATATGTTGCATCCACTTGTTCCATTATAGTCTTGCTGGCATTCATTTACTTAAAAGTAGAGAGAAACAACAATAAAAAAAATTTCACCTAATTTGAAAATTTAGCGCAAGTTTTATTTCGCTAGACATTACTTGAAGAAGGGAGCCATACAATCATTTATATCAAAAATTTATGTACACTTGATCTACACAAACAACTTTTTAGGTCAAATGTTCATCGTTCACCATGTTGACATTGCGTATGTTTACTCTAGAATTGCTCACTGATCTCGTCTCGTAACGCTTCTTAACAAAAAAATCACAGTGAAAAAAAGACAACTTGTTGACGATATCTTGTGCACTTTACAGACGCTTGTCTTACGAGAGCAGGAAGTTGCTCCAGCAATCTTGCCTGAGATTACTTTAGCGAGTATCTAGGAAGAACTTTCAGAAGTATTGATTCTGTCACTAGAGAGTGTCGGACCAGAGTTCTAAAGCCCCTATCTGAATGTCACATACGGGAATTGTACCTAGATACTCGATCGTAGATTTCGATGTTTTTTCCCTAATTTAAAGACTAGATTTTTATTGAGGTTTGGTTTTATAGGAGCACTTCATTCTCTCTCTTTCCATGAGTGGTTAGTCAGAGCTAAACTCGGCAGATAGAAACAAAGATCATCAATTTTTGAAGTCACAAGTACAGAAAAGAGTTGTCTTCTTGTGCCACAGATAAGATATTTTGTACAAAATACCTTTATTTTAGGTGCACAAGAAGTTAATTAATAAGCTGGCTTTCAATTAAACAGCATGCTTTGCATCTAGAGACATAATCTGAAACTGTTGTATAAGAGTATACGGTATGTACTACGTTCGGTTACCATAAACTTCTTTACAAAATAAATCATTGAAAAAATATAGATATTATGTATAAATATAGAATAGAATAGAATAGAATGAGGCTATAGGAACGAACCTTCTGGCCCATTCTTGGATCAGATAATTACTTCGATAATTATTCGGTTGTTTACCCAAGTCCCATGCCGTATTTCTAGCCGCGTCAACCATGTCGGCAGCGGGATTCGAACCCGGGTCTTTCCGCTTGCAAGCAGATTCGCTCACCAGTCGACCAAGCTGGTGTCGAGTCGACCAAGCTGGTGTCAGTCGACCAAGCTGGTGTCGCAGTTCTTCGCAAATATAGCAGTTCTTTGCCCTCAATGTTCGTCTTAGCTTAACTTTTCACTGAAATTCGCATTAAAATGAAAATATTTTACATATTTCCCTCATATGTCAAGGACATCTTGTAGGACAGGTCTCAATGCAACAGATCGTGTAATTAGAATTTAGGCATCGGACCACTATGCTTACTTGATCCAGAAAATCCCAGGCTAGTTATCACCAACCTCAGGGGCGCAGTCACTGAAAGCTTGTTATCAACAACCCCAGGGGCACACTCACCACAAGTTTGTTATCAGCAACCCCAGGGGTGCAGTCACCACAAGTTTGTTATCAGCAACCCTAGGGGCGCAGTCACCACAAGTTTGTTATCAACAACCCCAGGGGCGCAGTCATCACAA